>WTSP01012503.1:0-19825 GCA_025331215.1 Actenoides lindsayi | reverse complement strand
AGATCCCTGGGAGCAGAGGGGCAGGATCCCCTCCCTTGCTTTGGATACAGCCCAGGATGCTCTTACTTAAGGAAATTCTGTGTTGTTTTATGCACAAGTTGTAAGGAGCACTTGCAGGCGTAAGAAGCACTGGTGGTAAAGAGGTAATTTAACTTTAGTTGGAAGCTTTCAGAAAAATAAAAAAACCCAAACACACACACACAAAAGAAAGATATAGAGATTCCTATTCTATGCTTTAAAATCACCATCTCCTCCCTACTCATGAGGAAGTCTATTGAAAACCTTTGTCAACACTCTTAGGTGTACAACCACCCAGCTACCAGGATTACACGGGTCTAGCAGAATGAATACATCTTACACTTACCTTTTTTTTTCAGGACTAATACTTCTGAATATAGTGCACGACTTGCTATTCTAGCGATCCCTTCTCCTGAAAACAGAGGAGACGTCTGATTTTTGTAACTGCGTTCCCCCCTTCCCTCCCGCTGCCAAAGCACTGGGGGTCAGTAAGGACACTGCCATACGAGCAGCTTCTGTCTTCTCGCTCCTATCGCCAAGCAAAGGGCAGATATTTTTTTTTCAGAGCAGCGTGGAAGATCTATAAGTAATAAGAATGACGTTTGCTTTCTAAAAAACCCCCAAGCCCTGGCTGTGCAATAACGGCATAGCCGGAGCGGGCTATTTGCATTGCTGTGCTCGGAGAGGTTGAAAACGCAAACGTTCCCCCTAATTTTAGTGTCGTGGTTTCCAAGGCCTGCTTGTGAAATGAGAAAGAGCAGCTGAGTATAATCTTAGTTCAAAGCTCGAAGCGGGCTAAAAACGGGATTTGCTATGAAAGCTCCAATTTTTCCTTTCTCCTGCTGAACTTAACTTTCCGCACGGCGAGGAGGGCCCGGTGAAAAATAGCAACACATCTTGTTTGCACAAAGCAAGCCACTGCTTTCTTTACTCAGAAATCCCCTCTAAAAATATGCAGCGATGATTTCCCCCCTCAGAACACTTCAAAAAAATGGTTATAAATATTAATACGGCCTCACGACTGAACCGCTGTCCTTGCAAAAACAAACTGTTGAAAGTGAAGTAAGTCCCAGTATGCAGCTCACAAACAATTCCAACTCTGTTCCAACCCTGGCCACCATCTCCATCCTATCAAGGATGTACTTATGTGTGAACAATTATAGCTTAAAGTTTATTTGAAGCCCGCGGTATCAAGTATGAAGGGAAACTGACCTGAAATGGCAGCAATTAAATAAATGTTAATATGCCCTATCATTAATATATTTTCTCTGAGTATTTTCGTGGTATTTGCTTTTCATTTTATTTCTGCTAGTAATGCTTTTTCTGTTTGAAACTGAGGAAGAGAAATCATTGACTATAAAAGGGAAGCAACAAAATCTGCTCTGTACGGGCTGTGAATTAGACTGGGTAAACTAGAAAGGCAGCTGCTTTTTAGATGCAGAATTGAGACTGATGTAAGTGAAAGGTCAGTAAGCGTACAAATAGTTCAGCCAATGTGAGGTAAGAGCCTACCCTTCTCCTTCATGCAGTGAAGATTTAATTTTAGTAAGAATAGGTCCCCTTTATTATTGCTGGCACAGAATCTCAGCATGGTGGGGCTTGGAAGGGACCTCTGGAGATGATCTGGTGCTACCCCTCTGCTCCAGCAGGGTCACCCAGAGCAGGGGGCCCAGGATCCCCACATCCAGGTGGTTTTGGAATCCCTCCAGAGAAGGAGACTCCACAACATCATAGGTAACAACAGTAGCAAAGATGCATCTTGTAATCCCTATAAGCTGGATTGCAGATGTACCTGCGATCTGTGTTACCATCAGAGCTTCTGCTGCTGTGCAGATGTGCCCACATCTGCTGTGTAATGATTACACCAGTACAAAAGACTCAGTATTGTGTCCATTCTGCATAGACAGCTTCAAACTGGTGCTTGTATCCTCCGGCGGGGTCTCAAAGAAAGAACTGAATTGCTTCTGAATGATGAAAACTAGAGAGGTACGTGGCTCTGAGCATGGGAATGTTACAAAGAGAGATGGTGAGAGAAGGAGAGCCAAGCCTTTTCTTTCATAATTCAGGAACAAAACCCTCCCTCATCCTCCAAAGAGGACATCTGTCAATGCCTGTACTTACTGTCATGGCTAATAGCCTTATGGATTAGTTTCTTAAGGGAACTAATTCCGCCAGGGGGAAGGGGACAGGAGTTTTTCCCAAGCACCATTTAACGTTCCGATGTAAGAGGCACACATTGCAATAACTGTTGTGTCAACAAGCCGGGAGAAGAGCTGAGGTAAGCGGCAGCCGTACGCCAATTCAAGCCGAAGAGATGCAGCTGCTACTGTGCACTAAACAAGTTTCCATGCCAGCTCAAGATGAGGCAACTCAGAAAAGAGAGTTGTCTTTTTTTTTTTTTTTTTTTCTCTTTCTGCAGGAAATATTTAGAGGCTGATAGGAGTGATTTTATGTGTTTGCCTTCTGGAGGTAGGTCCTACAGTGATCACAGAGGAAGAAATGTGGTCCCTTTAAAGGCTATTAAGAGGAAGCCTTGTAAAAAAACCCCAAACCAGCAACTAACAATAAATCTATTTCTGTGTTCTTAGCCTTCTAAATTAACAATATCTCCTCCTTGGTGAAGCAAAAGTGATAACCAGCTAGTAATTGCATTGCTTGTGGGAAGCTTCAAGTTTCCCGAGCAACAGCACACCTGTAATGCAAGGCTTGTCTTTGTTGCACTGTTGGCCCAAAGCAGAGCTCAAATTTTCTGTCTCGGGCAGCTCGCACACGAGCTCCGAAGCCTCCATGGCTCCTGTGGGACACCAGCAGCCCAGACCTGGCAGAGCTCCATGGGGATGCAGGCTGAGGGGTGATGGCTGCTGATGCTCGAGCTGGGAAAGGCTACCTGAGGATTTGGGCAGTTTTTTTCTAACTGCTGGGCAAAGCTCCCGGTGGAAACCCAGCATTCGGCTTGGAAGGGGAACATTTCTAAGCTAACTTCTTGCTTAGAGTAACTCTAGTCTCTTACAACGTCTTTATTTCACTCGGCTTTGAAGAGATAGAGGAGGCAGATAATTAATTATAAAAGACAGTTTAAAAAAAAAAAACAAAAAAACAACAGTCATTCCAGAATCTTACAGCCCCAAGACAAAACCAATACACCAGTGTCAGCATATGGGCCCTGGATAGTGGGGAACCAAATGCCTGCAGCTGATCTCCATTAGAAAAGCCTCTGCTTGCTTCCCTCGCCCAAAACGACAGGGAAATCCACTTCATTTTCTTCAAAGCATATGACAACATTTGGCAAGTTGTGTTTCCTCCCATTTAAAATAAAGCCATAAAATATGATAACAGTCCATCAAGTGATGTTCCAGTTTCACTTATGTGATGTCCAGAGCGGTTTGTGGCAATCAAAGGAATGGGTGCTAGAAAGAGGTATTATGGTTAGCAGCCTGTGGGAAGATATATTTAGTTTAAATACTAATAATAGCCTAATAGCAACAAAGCGAGATAATGGAATGTGACAGATGTTGGATGTTCTCTCTTTGCACTGTGCCAGATGTGTATTTTAAATTACTGCTCGCATCACAAAAGGGCCAAAGAGGCCTCAGTTTTGGATTCAGGGCTGGACCATGCAAACGATTTTTCAGTCCCTTCCCTATAAAAACAAGTGACAAGTCATTTTTATCACTTAATATTAATGTGTTTGCATAGCCCAGGCTCCATGGAGCAGCCCTAAAGGTGGCACCGTCAAAGGGCTGGCACGAAAGCCCATTTATTTCCCTATGCAGACCAGTCAGCAGTAACCTTGGCCATGGGGAGTGTTGCTCGCTGAGGACTCCAGGCTGGCTGGACCGAGATCCAAAGCTCCTGGGAGGTCACTTCATTTGGGCAGTCCAACAAGCGCCACTGGCAACTGAAGGAGCCCTTTCCACAAACAAAAGCATACAGGTATTACGGACTCCTGTGTTATTCTGACACCAAAGTAACTCCTGGGAGTTACAAGCAGCAAGGACACAACCATCCCCTGTCCTACCAAGAGGCATTGTTGGGAGCCGAATCAGTCACCCACCAGAGGACACCCCCATCTCATGTCTCCAACTGCACCCCTCTGAGCTCCTACAGAGTGCCTAGATGTCCCAGCACTTAGTGATGCCTCTGTGAGAAAGGAAAGACCCATTTTCACCTGGAGAACTAAGGAACAGGGAGAATGAAACAGTCCGTTTGTGGGTAGATGGGAAATTGAGAGCTAGGTCCTGTTTTTCTGCTTCCCAACCAGTGCCCTAAACAAGCGTTCACCCATTTTTCCTCCAGTAACAGAATCAAGCAGCAACAGGATTCTGACACATGGATTTCTTACCCCGCCGAAGCTTTTTGAGCGCTTGGGTTTTCATCAGCCACTGTCACCAGCATGTTTCTTCAAAGAGATGCTCTGAGCTGCTCTAACGAGCATCAGCCTCACTCCGAGCCAGGGAGAAAGGCAGGAATGGTTCACAGATCCTCAGAGCTACTATGCAGATATGCGGTCGGGATCAAAGGGGCCTGCAGATGACAACAGCAGCGCTTAAAGAGAGATCTTGAGAGCTGTGTTCTCTCGCACAGCATTTTATATAACCGCACCACTTTGTTCTCAACTATTTAAACAGGTTAGCGACAATGAACAAACTATGATAATTATAACATGACAACACAATGAAGCCAGTGTGGTGAAAGCGCTTTCTAGGCCCAGGCACTCTGCAGTCGTCACCATCTTCAATATCTGACCATAACTCAAATCCAGGGAAGTATTTAGAACAAACCAGGCTGCTGAGAAATGAATTATTATCTATACCCTCGATCAACTGCTTCCTCTACGTAGAGCGTGTTGACTACGCTGCGGTGTCGCCAGTAAAATCTTTCAGCGCACAGCTCTGTGCTGTCAAGCACAGCTGCAGCATGACAGCTCCTCTCAAAGGTGTTCTTTTAGCTCAAGCCGCACGTGAATTGAAGAGAATTCAGATGCACTGAGCAAATAGTAGTAACAACAACTAATCAAAGCTTCCCTTGGTCTCCCACCAAAGAACTTCCCAAACACCAGGGGGATTTCCATAAGAGAGCCTACAGCTCTCTCCGTCTTGCTTTGAAACAAATATTTTTTCTTAAAGGGTCTCAAAATGGTGTAGACTCTACAAAGTTTCCTGCTAATTGACCAATGAGACAGAAATAAATGCCTTCAGTAGGTGCTCAGGGTGGGAGTCAGTCTCTTCTCCCAAGGAACAAGCGACAAGACAAGGGGAAATGGCCCCGAGTTGCAACCTACTATGAAATCCACTTTTCTTAAGTTACTTTTCACAGAGGCTTAGAAGCCACCTGCAGAGTCCCTGAGAGTTGAGCACCACAAGCTGAAAAATCTCTATTTTAGATAAACCGAGGCTTTGTTACTGGTGGTCACGTAGAGAGCAGAGAGAACCCCTTTGGACTTTCCCAGCCCAGGTTAAGATTTTGAAGTGCTAGCAGCTTGAAAAAAAACCAGCCAAACAAACCAGAACCAAAACAACAATAAGTTTACTTGTAAACAGAGCAAGGAGGTCCATGAACATGCAGCTTTTCTCACTGCCTTTTCCATGGATTTGCTCTGCAGAGCCAAACTGAGCCTTGAATTAATGCACAGATCTGACAAAGGACAAAACAGCATTTAAATTACCATTGATAAATACCCAGCCAAAAGTAATTACTGCTGCTACCGTGGCTCATTAAGAAAGTGTTCCATTAAAGCTGTAGAGTTAAATAATGAAGGAGATGAGCGAGTTAAGGTTGAGCGTGCTACTGTACTGTGTGAAAATGTGTGTACAACACTTAGATCCAGGCTTTTAAAAGGCTGGATCTCTCTCTATTTCCAACCTACCTTAGCTTGTCCTACCACCTCCTTGCTGACAAAGAGAAGCCTGTTGTTTTTGCCTGGCTGGAGCTGGGAGGAACCAGACAGGCTACAAAGGGGAAGAAGGAGCACTGGATTTCAGAGGGCTTCAGCTGAACACCAGCTAAGCCCAGAGCACTGGAGTACGTGGAGAGGGTGGGGTTGAGCTGGGAGTGTTAGAGGGGCTGGTTATTGGGCTGTGGAAGGAGCTGGATGCCAGCATCTATAAACCAGGAAAGGTTAGAGCAGGGTGGCAGTCTGAAGGTGCTGGATGCCATTGTCTGAATCCACATCATCAGGTTCTTTTCTGCACTCTGGTTTTGGTTCAGTATCACAGCCAGGGAGACAGCGATAACTGATAGAATATCATCTCGCTTACCAGCTTGGCTTGATTTCTCCCATTGTGCTCCCATTTCATGCTGCAGTAGCTAGGCTTCAGTGGGCAGCGCTGAGCACTGAGCATCACTGGTTACTTGGTAGAGAAATAACCCACGTGATCATGTCCGGCTGCCGGCCCATGGAGCTTTACGCTCATTTCATACTGTCCTGTTCATTAACTTCTCAAGATTCATCATTCTGGTGTTCAGTCAGTTTGTTCTTGCCCCTGTTACTCAGAAAGAGAAGCCCAGAGCTCTGATACTGGGAACACTCTTGTTGTAGAATCATTAAAGTTAGCAAGGACCTCTATGATCATCAAGCCCGACCATCAACCCAACATTATCGTGACCACCAAAGCACATCCTAAAGTGCCACGTCTACAAGTGTTTTGAAACCCTCCAGGATTCCACCGCTTCCCTGGGCAGCCTGTTCCCAATGCTTCACCAGTTATTTCCAGCCTGAAGTTATTCACGGCCAGTTCATACTCCTGCCTCTTATTTGACACTGCAGACTTTGCAGGTGGAGAGTGCAGAGCTGCAGAATTCCATCCACATTCTCAACAGGCCAGTGCTTTAAAACCAGTGTACAGCTCTTAGCCTGTACAGTTAGGCAGCCTCAAACTGGTCTGGAAGCCCGCAGCAGGTTTCTTATTGCCTTCAGCAACAGAGGGGTTCTTGGGATGACGTGAATAAAGCATCTGGAAAACTAACTATGGGGAAGCAAACCCTCTGTATTCGTTATGTGGCTTGTGTCCGTCAAAAAAAAACAAACCCCACCAAGAGCCAGCTCCAAATGAGAGGAGCTGCTACAAACTTCAGGTGACACAACTGCCGTGTTTCCATTTCAACTGGAAAATCCTGCCGACCTCACTGGCTCTAACATTACCTGAGGTGAGACCAGAGGAGATATAGTGTTGGGTCAGTAGATACTGATACCTGCGGCTCCAACACTGATACCCGTGGATCTAATTCAAGCGTTTGCTTTCTGAAACTGGATCCGCCCCCCCCCACGTGGCTTTTTATGGACGGGCAGTTATGAACGTGCCGCTGGCAAACTGGCCGCCAACGGAAACCGGTGCCACCGAAAACTGTTTATCAAGGATGGAGAAGGACCGTGGGAGGAAGGATCTCCAAAGAGATGTCACAACCAGCCCAGTTCCAGGGCTTCGGGCTCTCGGGCTCAGAGAGAACATCTGTTTTAGCCTGATCTTGGCATTCATTACAAGGGAACAGACACCCAGGGGGATTAATTCCCATACGCAGTAGAAAAGCTCATCAATGTTGGAGATTCTGTGGAAAGGAGGCGTTTGGAGAGATGAAATAAGCTGCTGACTCCCCAAAGCTTGAGAGGCTGTTGGGAAAACTCTGATGAATCTGGGGGGCAGGGGGTGAAATAGATGGGGAACAAACCATTCTGCCTACAAGGCAACAGTCAGGACACGGTGACTACCTGCATCGTATCCAGAGTGCCCAGAGCTGCTACACCAGGGGATCTCTGTCCACGGTGTGTCAGTGGCCTCAAGAGAACCTGCAGCAGCAGGAGGTGAAGTCCAAGGATAGGGACAAAAAGAGCCAGACTGTAACTGAATGGGCTGTGGTGAAATCAGAACCGATACGTGTCACAAGCTGGCCCGTCCTCAGCCCCTCGCACGTGTCCCAGCTTTGCAAGTACTCAGTCCCTCGCACACTCATGTACTGAGCTGGCCGGTTCTCAGCCCCTCACATGTGTCACGAACTCTCTGGGACTCTGAACCAAACTTGTCATGATCTGTCTGGGTCTCCACCTTTCACACATGGAATGAGCTGCACAGGTCTCAGCCCCTCACATTTGTGTCATGAGCTGGCCCGTCCTCAGCCCCTCACACACGTCACAAGCTGCCTGTGCCTCAGACCTCAGACACTGCCATGTGCCCTGCATTTTAAGGGTGGACACACAGAAGAAAAAGTTTATTTCCATGGAGTTTCGACAGGGGGTGCCAGAAATATATCCCCTTCCCCAGCCGCATTGCCTCGTCGCTGGGGGTTACCTCCTCTGTCCACCCAAGCAGGCCATGCAGAGAAAGCAAAACTCTTTTTTTTTTTTTCCTGAGGCATTGCTATTTTTAAGTCCTGCAAGAAAACTCAGCTCCTGATTTAACCACACCAACAGGAATAGGAACATGCACAAAAAAGTAATCTCTAAACCATGCAAGGAAAGCAGGAGTTTCCCTGTGTACAGTTTAACAGGCACAGATAAAACACTGTTAAAGGCTGCAAAACTCAAAGTTATCATTTTCTCACTGTAGGTCATTTGTGTGCTGTATGTGACTCGTATATATGCCCTGAGAAAATAAAGCTGTAAATGGCACCCGAGTCCCTTTTTTTTTCCCCATATTTCCTAAGTTGGTTACAACAATTTCCATCATTTTATAGGGCTTGCAATCCCACTGCTTCCACCTCCTTCCTTGCACCTCTTTTCCCTTTGGGTAAGAAGTGCCGTGGCTTTGTCGTTACGTCCAGATTGATGTGGTGCTGGGGGACATGGGTTAGTGGTGCCCTGGAACCATTGGACTCAATGAGCTCAAGGGTCTCCTCTGACCAAACTGATTCTGTGATTGTTATCATGTCAGAAGTATTGTAAAATAGTATAATAATAAATAAATAAATAAATAAATAAATAAATAAATGTGAATAGTGAAGCTCAGGGTGAAGTTTTCCCAGACTGCTTGCCATTGGTGGTGGTTTTGTCTCAGAACGCTGAAGTTCAGGTATTTTATAAGGGTTGTGGGTTTTTTTTCTGAACAAGCAGCGCTGCTTTGTGTTCCACCTCTGAGAGGTGCCTCGGGCTGCGCTCATTCCAACACTGCAAACGGTTCCAGCCTTTCTCGACCTCAGCCCAAGGATGCCAGCAACAGTCCCAAAGACACTGACAACAGCTCTGAGCCAAAACCTCACACTGACTGGCTTGTTTAAAACACGAGTGGAGCAATTGGGCATTTTTTGACGTCAGACCACACAGGGATGCCACCAGCTTGGGCACTCCAAAACCAGAGACCTTCATGGCACTACAGAAGCCATGGGACATGAGAGCAGAAGACGACAGCTAAATTCATAGAGGCTGTAACTCAACAGAGGAAAATGAAGATGCTGTCTGCAGAAATTTGGCCCAGTAAATTTTCCTTGGAGTGAAGGAACAAGACCATTCCAGGGCTGGGAGGGGAGCGGAGCTGTTCTTCCTGAACATGCTCCAGGCTGTCTCCTCGGACACTCGTGGGATGATAAATCAAAAGGCTGATAACATTTGTCATCTTTGTGTGAGTTGGAGCAGCAGGATGGCTCACGTCATGAGTGTGCTCCTTACCAGTCGCTCTGCCACACAGCGATGGCTTCAGTGCAAATAAAAATCATAGCAGGGTGCTCGTATCTACGCTTACTGGGTAATAAGTATTATACAGTTGGCTACATTCTTTTTCGGTTTAAATCAAAGTAAAGAGAGATTAAGTTTTCCTTTGTTCGCTCAGTCTAGCAAAATGAACTTCCCTGGAGAAGATGGCTTGTAAACACCTGGCCATCTCCAAACTGAGAACAGCAATATTAGGTTGGGTGCTCGAACTGCTTCTTCCCTGAAATAGCTGTTTTCTGTCTCAAAAACAGACAGAAAGATTGGATTTGGACTTTTCCAGTTCAGAAACACAGGCTGAATAGTTTCTAAGGACCCACATCATAATGAAGACGGCCAAGCACGGTCCCTACACCGTGAGAATATGCACCTGAGGAACTGGTTTTCACCCAGACTCATGTGGCTAGAAAACACACAAAGCCCATCGCGAGCTCGAGCTGACTATGCGCTGTCAGGGTTGGCAGCCGTACGAAACATCCCCTTTTTCAGATGTGGCTAGAGCAATCTGCTCCCAGCATACTGAACGGCAGGAAAAAGAAAGCCCCAGCTTCTGGGTTTACGGCATTGAGGGCTTCTGGCGGGTTAATCCCAGTTGCCATGATGGCTCAGTGCTTTTCCATGCTGGCATCTCTCATCCCACGTAGAGACAAAATACAACAGCCAGCCTAAAAATGCATTTAGGTTCATTAAGGAGGGTGTCTGGGATGCCTGTGTTCTCCGGTTCCATTTACCGTGACACTTCAAAATAAACACCAGGGACGAACATAGGGTATGACTTTTCTTAACCCCCACAGAAGTTACTTCTTCACAAACACGATCCATCACAAAGTACCATTTCAGTTTTTACCCACCCGTGTGCAAATGGATTTTGCTCGGTTTGTATTTAAAAAAAAAAAAAATCAACAAATTAGAACACAGGCCAGGAAATGGGATTCGCGAGGATTAATACGAGCGACCAGTTGTGAAGAACGGATGGTCTCAGGCACAGCTGGGGACCACCAGCCTCCCTGCACAACGTGAAAACCATTAAACTGTTCCCGAATGCCTTAGAGAGATGTAGTGGGGTTTGTAGGCAGGCACCATCTGTAGAGACTTAGCTCACAGAATCCTGCAAGCTTCAAGTTGCTTGAAAACTCTCTTGGTAGTCTCCCCCTTCTTAAAAAAAAAAAAACCCAAACCAACATTAACTTCTAATTAGGCAGTAATTGGGATTGAATAAGAACAGAGAAAGAAAAACTGATGGTTTTTTGAGATACAAGAGCTCAAATGTAGCAAGAAATGAAATCCAGGAACTGAATTCTATTCTCAGGGTAAGGAACGAGGCTGTGAACCTTCTGGGAAGGGATTGTCCTACAGTAGGGGTTTGAAGGGCATCTAGCAAACCGGTTTGGATTTCTAGGCACTATTGTAACACAAAACAATAAAAATAGCTGCAGGAATTTACACAGAACTACTCCAAACAACTCAGTCGAAAGGGTGAGTGCCCTTCAGAGATGAAGGTACATTCCTTGTAAACGTTTTCACTGCAAATAGATGAAAATATGATATTTTGCCTTTAAATAGCTCTCTGGAAAGAACTGATGCTTGCAGTTCAGAAGATACTACATAGCTGATTTTTCAGCGTGTTGCAACTGGTTGTAATGAGGAAAGGAGGATGAATTTACACAAACTAAGGTTCTGGTCTTCTTACTCATTTCTGACGGACTCGTGGACAGATCCGTCTCTCTCTGCCTTGTACTGGTGGAAAATTTTGAGGCCAAAAACTCTTCCAAGGGACAAAGAGGCCGAGGAGCCCCTTGGTGGGACGTACCCTGCGAAGAGGTCCATCAATCCCACGCAGCTATCTATTTACACACTGGGGGACAGAAAGGGTAATAGTTGTGGGAAGAGGATATTTTGGCATATATTGTTATTCTGGATCGAGAGCGAGGAAAAACCGCTGGCTTTCCTTCTAAAGTTATTGTATTTTCAATTGCTCGCAAGGTCTCCCAGAGCCCGGCGAGGTATTCTGCTGAACACTGAAATAAATAAAAACTGCTGTCTGATTGGCCAGAGATGAATAATTTCTACTACCCCCAGATGTATCCATCTAGGATGCGCTTATTTGTATGATATGTGAACTAATTGTTTAACACTACCCCAGAACATAGTATTGTTCACCCAGGGAAAGCTACACAATAGAAATTTATTGACTCATCACACTACTATTTTTTAGCCAATTACATGCCAGGATTTTTCCTTCGGATATATAACAATAGCAGAAAGGCGTTTCGTTTCCTTGGGACTATTACCCTCCTGGGTGGCAAAATTAAAATCAGCCTCTGGAAACCCCACTTGTGACAGCTGGCAGCAACCCCACGAAGGGGCAGCGGCGACGGGGAACGCTGAGCGGGCAGCAGAGGCTGGTGCCATCAGAACCACGGGGTCTTGTGGCCCAGCACAAAACCTTCTCACCATCCCTGCCCCACCAACGTGGGACAGCAGCCGTCACAAACAGTGGGGTCCAGAGGAGAAGGGACAGCGGCGATCGTGGTGACCACCAGCTCATGAGACAGTTGGTAGCAAACTGCTGTGCCCCTGTCCTTACAAGGAAAGGAAAAGAAAAGAAAACAAAACAAAACAAAAAGTAATAGAAGTGACCTGGGCCAGTCCCTTACAACAGGTGGGAGAGCTTTTGCTGGAGCCCCTGACTGACAGCTGGGTTCAAATGAGCAGCCAAGATTATAAACCAAAGCAAAAAAAAAAAAAGCCAAAGCAAACCAAATACATTTATTTATTTATTTACTATCTCCCCACCAAATCCCAGTCCTCAGGAAACGCATCAGCAAGCACAAGGTGGAGCAGAATAATGCAGTGGTGTTACCTTCTGGCTTAAAGAGCACGTTGGGTTAATGGCTGGAGTTGATGATCTTACAGGTCTTTTCCAGCTGGAACAATTCTATGTAACTGATCTATTTGCACATCTTACGAAATATGGAAGACCGTGGAGGGACAACTTTTGGTAACAGCATCTCCCCAACTGCTTGAATGGCACAGAAGGTTCATGCTCACGCACGCACAGCGCTGCCAACAATCCCCAAGAGAAGTTGTTTTGGGTTTTTCTTTTTTAAACTGTCTTTGAAATGTAGCAGATGGCCCTGTGCATTCCCCCACGGTGTCTGTAGCTGCTGCATCCACTAACCCAGGGATACCGGCTCCAGTAAGCCCTATGGGAACATCTCCAGCTACCTCATGCTAAACTCAACGCTGCCGTTTTCTACATCCCTTCACACCAGCAGCACCCCACCTGAACAAGCTGTTTGGGTGATCAGGAGGCTGAGCGAGCTGCACAGGGTCCTGCTGCTCAAGGTCCAGCATTTTTATCATCCCTGTGTAATAACTTAGGCAGGTAACCTACGATTCAGACATCCCAGCGTAAGTCTATCCACAGCTGCAGACATCACATAACAGCTTATCTCTGTAAGGGAAACTTTGATGCCTTCTACAGATGCTCCTAGCTTGAGTTTTCCAATTTCATCTCCTTAAAAAGAGACCCTGCTGAGAGTCTTTTTTTACTCCAAAAACACCCACTTTACATTTTCAAATGCTGCTAGTCTCAGCCAAGCCAACTTTGCTCTTAACTGGAGAAGCAGCAAAAGTTTCCAGAGTTTGCATTTTGAGCGTTTTCCTTCATGAACTCTCAAGCAGGGTTGGCTTTCTTTGGGCCATCTGTGAATAGCCCTGTGTGCTTTTCTCCAGAGCCTCTTACTAGATGCAAGAAACACATCCACACAATAAACACCATAGGTCAAAACCACACTCATCTGTACGTCACTTGAGTGGCTCCCCAGCTCTCGTAACCCATCTCTGACTTGAGATACGGGCCCTTTGCTGCAGTTTAGACCAGAATAGTGCTTTGGAGCCTGTTGTGACACAGAACCAGCTCCAGCACTGCCCCTTCATCACACACACACACGCACTCGCTTCACATTGTGCATGTGAAAAACTTCCATATGCTCAGCTATCATTTTTTAAGATGCGGTTTCCTGTTTGCTTTTCCAGCAAATGCTCCTCTTTATAAAGTCTGCAATCCATAAGCACTCTGCAGCCAGTCTGGGCTAGGTTTGAAATATCACTTCCAGGTACCATCCCATTATCTGACGGAAAAACAAGGATTTTTCTTACTCTTAACCCCAACACATTTTCAGTCCTCAACGCACCAAATACTTGTTGCAGTCAGTCTGAAATTTGCCAGTCGGTCAAAGCGTCAGAAAAATTCCCTTAGAGCTCATTAGATCCAATTTATTACATTTACCTTCACATGCTGATTTTTTTTAATTGACTATTTATTGCCTCAACATTCTCCTGTAAGCAACACAAGAGGAGAAGGGACGGGAAGACAGTCTTCATCTCACTACTCTAAACTTCATCCAGAGTTCTGATCTTCAGGATGATTAAAAAATTGGTGCCATTCCCCTATACACCTAATGCCTTTAATAACTTTTTGGCTGAATTCGGAGTCTTCAACGAGATAAAAAGACTGTTCTTTACGCTGCTATCAATCTGGATACATCACTTGGCAACTTGTCCTGCCTTTTTAATTATTTTCTGTTAAGAACGTTGTGTCTCTCCAGAAGGAACATTCCAATCACACATATCTCCAGGTTTCCAGCAAATGAGATGATGAGTAACAGAGGTGGCTACAGTAGCCTCTCTTTACTGCCTCTAGAAAACCCCCAACAATCTGCAAGGAGCTTGGCCATGACCCAGAGCAGAGCTCTGAGAACAAGGAGCCAGCTACATATCCAACTTGGACCGAGACCTGGACCTTTGGGAAGTGATTTAAGAAAGATGTGTACGCTAGTGTGGTGTTTTAAAAGGCTGGGAGCAATTTTTTTTTTTGACATAGAAACCCTGAAAACATCCCTCTGCTAAGAAAATAAGAGGGTCAAAAGACTGGACTTTTTGTCCAGGATTATTAACGTTGCTGTTTTTCAAAGGACAGTCTGATGAAGGGGGGACAGCTAAGTGAGAAGTCCCCCAAGCTCCAGTCAAGGCTCTGCGTGTGCAGACAGAAGGCACAAAAAGAAAAGGAAGAATCAATGTCTGGGCCTCCTTTTGGCTAAAAAGTATTAAATATCAGTTTGATCTGGAATGTCTCTTCCTCTACTAGACTGGCCACTATGAATCCTGAAAACCTAAAAGAGAAGCTATTTCATAGTGCACTGATTTCCTTCTCTCACTTCTTAGTGTGGGGTACGCTGGCCGTGAGCAGTAGGCTCCCGACAACAAAGATTATTATTGCTTTTTGGTAGAGTCAGAACCGTAAGGATCATGAGTTCTTCAGCAAGGAGATTCCAGCCTGGTGCCCTGCCCTGCCATCCCTCCTGTCCTCCCTCTGCTGAGGCTGACAAGTAATGCAAAAATTAAAAGAGCCTCAGACTGCAATACCTCAACAGAAGATTTTGTACCAGTTACACTTTTTTTTTTGTTCCTCTTTGTGAAATATCCCAACCGGTATAACAAACTCTATTGGTTCACCAACTGATCACCTGTAGGGAGTAGATGTTCACAGGAAAAACACCATTCCCTTGGTCATCCTGAAGATCAGAACGCTAGTAAACAGTCTGATGGTTGCTCGCTCAAGTGCTTTACCCTCAGAAGGGTTTGTTCTACAAACTTAAAGTTCAGTACAGACAATAAGCGACAAACTGCAAGGCCAATTAGCTTGCTGGCCGTGTACCTCGTTGCCTTTGTCCCCTGGATCTCCAGAATCCCATATGAAGAGAAAATAATTAGAAAATTGCATTTGCAATTACTCTCAATGTCATTAACGCGATGCGTCCTATTTTTTCCCTGCCATATTTCAACCACATGTCTCAAGTTTCTGTTTCCTAAATGACTGTGTTGAGCTCTCCCCAAGCATATTTATAATCCACGTTTTAAAAAGAAACACATTTTAAATTAAGGGTCATATGACTAGAACTTGAGGAAGCATCTGAAGTTTGCTTTTGCAGACGTTCTGTGGTGAGGTGAAGGGTTTGGTTGGTTGGGGTTTGGGTTGGCTTTTTGCAAACTTTCTGGAAACAGAAAAGCAAAACCAAAAACTTCTGCTTTTTGAAGATGTTTTCTGGGAAGAGTTTCTTTCGTTTGATAAAGCTTTTGATTAGAGAATGAATATCCACAATATTTGAGTGGGAGAGGGAGGAACACATCAGTGTTTTCACATGGTTTTATGCATCAGTAGCATCAGGGAAAAAAACAGCCTCTCTCTTTAGCCTGATGGGTTCTTATCACTCACATATTCCTCATTTCAAGGGACATCACTGGGTTTAATACCAAAATATCTATCAAACCCAAGAAATCCAGATGTATTGTTCCAGATGTAACTAATTTCAACTGTAAAGATCAGGAATGTATAATCTTGAACTAAATCAACAGAACTATTTCCATGGGACTTGAAGATTCCTGTGCTGATGGTTCTTTGTGGGTTCTTTTCCTTTCTTTTTGGATTTTTCTCAGATGTTATATCATTTATTTGGGTCTTAGAAGATTAAGAAGTATGTCTAGGCCTCAACACCACGGTGCCTGAGTGTCTCCTGAATGATTAAAAGCAGATATAGCAGCAACATGAACATCTATGTTTATGTATAGTGCAGTTGTTAGTACTCTGACCCCGTTCAGAAAAGGATGTATAGCCAGAAAAATAAAATAAATAAATAAAATCAACATATGCTTAACTAAACATTTGTATGAACCACATGGAAGTGGCAAGATTTAAGTGCACAACTGGAGCTAAGGAAGGGATTTCTGTGAATCATGCATTTCATTGCCTCTTCAACTATCAGTGCCACAAGAAAGAGGAACTGCAGAAAAATCCCACTTCGTGTTGAATAAAAATGTAACTTCAGACCAATTTCCAGACAATTACACGTTGCCTAGAAGTTAGAAGGGGGTACAAAATTGCTGTCTAACTGCTTCTCGCAGAGTTTATATCTTTCCACAGAGCTTCGCTCATTCTGACGGACAGGGGTAAATGGAACCGGGGGTGAATGGTCCATTTCCTCCAGCCACGAGACAACAACCCAGAAGAAAATTTGAGGCTCAAGTTAGTGGCAAGTGAATTAAAATTATAACTTCCGAGCATGATTTGTGGTCTTTGGAAACTGTAAAAAAAGATGAAATAGTGCATTGATTTACACTGGCTTACAACGCCTTCGTCAGCCGCGGAAAAGGATCAGTAGTCAAAGTGATGATTTCCACGAGGAGCTTGTGCCAGACTCTAAACTATACAGTAATAAAGCTACCAAGAGCCTGTATAGAATTCAGCAACTCTCAGGGAAACAATGAATTCCATTTGAAGTTTTTACGCTGAGCTACGAAGCTTTTGTGTTTGCCTGAATAAAATCTGGTTGAGAACAAAGCTTGACCTGCTGCATCTGAGCAAAACTGCCACTAATTCGCTGAAAATCTGCCCCATCCAGTTTGACCCAGTTGTTTCATCCCTATATTTCCAAGGAAAAAACACACTGGTGATATTCGCTGAGGTTTGCAGTCAAATTTTAACATATTTAAGAATAGCAATTCAGGAAAACTTCATTATTACTAATCAGCTTAAGTTGGGGGTTATGGGACTATTGTCTTGCTGGGAAAAAAAAAATAGAGAGAGGGCTTGCCAACAGAGAACTAAAACGCAGTTATTTCTACATTTCTATTTTATATTCTATATTCTTTATTTGTTGATCAAATTTCATAGCCAGGCACAGCAGCAAGATCCACACCCCCGCTCCTGGGGACACTCGTGCAGGTTTCTCTGTCCCAGTCACATCTAACCAGGCTCCAGCATTTGCACTGCTTCTTGCAGGCTGCGAATGGCTACCAAGGTCTCACTGCTGACCACCTTGACTCTGAAGCCGGTGTGGCCTTGGGTCTGATCCTGAATTTTGAGATGAACTTCACTTTCCGACATGACAAAGCTTACGGAGCCACTAGATGGCACTTGGAAAACGTGGTTTTGCACACTCTGTCCTGCTGGCTGAGGAGAAAATATTGACAACAGAACTTGGCTTTAAAACCAGAAAATGAAGTGTCTTTTAGGCACTAAGTTCTTCAGGGCAGGGCTGCCTGTCCCATGATGCTTCTCTTGAGTGTTTAGCACCATGACCGCGTGCGCTGAGCAAGATCCCAAAGTGTCCCTGCAACCTAAAATGATTACACTAAAAATAATCCCATCCTACGACATCTCAAGGTGTTGCTACTTAGCTATTGGATGCATAAACGAGAGGCAGAAGATCATGGTGCTCCTGACCTCGACCAGGCTTTGCCCCACCGAGGGAGGATTTTGGATGACCTTTGGAAATCTCGTTAACGGTGGCAGTCTACACAGGCTGTAAGGATCTGGAATTTTTGTTAACAGGGCAGCTTTTCTAGCATTTTCCAGGGTAATTTCTTTGCACAAACACGAGGAAAATCAAGTTTTATATATTTACATAATATGTTTTCCTTTTCATACAAAAAAGATACTAAAAGAACCTCTTTAAGGTGCAAAGCTGAGTATACCGGAATCAAGAAATACTAGAACTGAGCTTACTTGTGGACCATGAATTTGGTTCCTTTGAGGTTACGAACTTTGTTAGTCTTTAATTTCATTATAATAGGTTGGTCGTGTTTCTTTCCATGC
Source organism: Actenoides lindsayi (assembly GCA_025331215.1). Taxonomy (NCBI): domain Eukaryota; kingdom Metazoa; phylum Chordata; class Aves; order Coraciiformes; family Alcedinidae; genus Actenoides; species Actenoides lindsayi. Next base: position 1,514 of record WTSP01012503.1, on the reverse strand, counting down.
CAGTCTTGTTCTATTCAGAATATAACTGATTGTTGTCTTGTTTTGTTATCAATATACGTATTTTGTTTGCTGACATTCAATATACGATCCTTATTTGCTGAAGATTATTTAAACTCTAAGTATTTGCTCATCAGCTTTTCTAAAGCATTCATTATGTGAATAGCTGAGGTATGGGTATATATACCTAACAAGTCAGTTATTTCCATAATACCCATGTAAAGAGAGGGTAAAGGAGACAGGAGATCTTACAGAGGGGAAATATATTGTGTATGTGTAGATGATTACTATCAGCATAAGGATTATTTTGTAAGTGTTCTGAACTTCACTTGAAATTCACATTTGCCGTCAATATCTACCACCTCTCCTGACCCTGTATTTATTCTAGAATATCCTCTGTGGAAGTCAAACAACTCAGAGCACCGCCTGCAAAATCATCCCACCCACTCACACTCTCCATTTTTAACTTCTCGTCATTATCTTTGCAGTCAAAACAGTTACTGTGCAATTTGGCTACTGTAGAAGACCTCAGATAATTAACAGGAAAGGGTGACACAGAATAATGCAGGAAAAACAAAAATCTAAGGAACAAGAACTGAGGAACCACTTCATACCAGACACAAATTACAATATTCAGTATACTTTTTCCTCTGTCATGTGGTTCCTATAAAAGAAATTAGGATGTTAAAGAAGACACAAAGAATCAGTTTCTATTTTTGTCCCCTGGAAGAGTAAAAATCAGGTGTTCACTTGGTTTTGTCGGAGTTTTCTGTTTTGTTTTTCTAAAAAGAACTTGCATGTCACTTAAACACTGGAACAAGGGGCCAAGTTCTAAAAATGCTTTCCAGACTGAATAAATGTCTCTGATCACCCACTGCAGTGTGATCAGTACTCCAGGCACTGAGAATTTCTGCTTATTCAAACAGAATTTGAACAAATTGCTTTAAAAAAAAAATATGCATAAGGTGTAAGACTAGTATGCCCCACTGGAAGTGCTGTGGGAAGCAGAATTGTGTTATTGTAGATGAAAATTATCTGAAGGTGAATAGCTGTGACTCACCGTCTGACTAACTAGAGTCTGAATGAGAAACAAAAGGCAAATTCAGTGAAACCGGTTTCCATCTGCTAAGGAACAGGCTGTTTCAGTTCAAGTTGTGTGTAAATCATCAGGTTCTTGGAGGACACAAAGCTCTGAAGTACGTAGCTGATGTGTTTCACCCTATTTCCTCTCCCTGCTCTGGACAACCCTCTTCAGTCATTTCACACATGACAAAAGGAATTGCCACATCCCTTTACCTGGAGAAGCTGGAGAAGTGGCCTGTGTGGACCTCAGGAGGTTCAACCAGGCCACGTGCAAGGACCTGTCCCTAGGCTGGGGATGGAGGTATAGAGAGCAGCCCCGTGGAGAAGGACTTGGGGGTGCTGGGGGCTGAAAAGCTGGACAGGAGCCGGCCCTGTGCACTCACAGCCCGGTGTGGGAGCAGGGGAGGGGGGGATCCTGCCCCTCTGCTCCCAGG
>WTSP01012502.1:0-24481 GCA_025331215.1 Actenoides lindsayi | reverse complement strand
ACTCGCCTGGACATGTTCCTCTGTGATCTGATATAGGTGATCCTGCTCTGGCAGGGGGGTTGGACTAGATGATCTTTTTAGGTCCCTTCCAATCCCTAATATTCTATGATTCTATGATATTGTCTTTAATCTAAATCCTATCACAGTTAATACCTTAAAGGCAGAAGACATGTTCCATATCCTTATCTTTATTTAGATTACACAGATCCCATGCCTTTTTCAGAATTTTTCAATGATGGAAGTTATAGCAAAGTGCTCTGAGACATTAGGCATGGAAAGAATTGTTTCTAAACTTACATGCTCTACCTTTCCAGACAGAGACAATGAAATCACTGTTTCAATTATAGGTCTTACACACTGTTGGGCAACAAATCAACTTTCATCTGTTTATTCTAGGGCCAGAGTAACATTTGTTTAGCTATAAATTCAGGTATACTGCAGACACTGATGACATCCATTGCTCAGTGATGTCTAACAAGAAAAATAAGTCCTTGATTATATTCTTTCTCCAACAGAAATTTATTACACAGACAATGCACAACACTGTGAAAGCTCTTAAAGTAGGGCTAAATGGCTGGCAGCCTGCAGTGTTAAGGAAGAAAACATAAATCACAGTTCTCTGAAGGAAACGAAATTTAATTAAAATATCTTTGTTTTTTAATTCAGTGCAGAAATTATCATAACCATGAAAGATGGTTGAGATATCTTGTGCAGAGAGAAAAGGGCTATATAGGCTGAAAGAGCTACTCAGGTAGACTATATATACTAGCATACAGGGTAACATGCCCTGCCATCCTGGTCTCATAATTACTTAAATCAGCAACCAATTTGGTGTGTATCAGTTGGAGATTTTAATCTGTATCTTCTCTTACCTTAAGGTAGGATTCTTTGGAACTTTAGGAATGCAATTATATGGACTTTTCTCAGCCTATAGAAGCAAAAGCACTTATATACATAGACTTTGCATGAATAAACATGCACGCAAAATATAAAGGCTTTTTAGATAGAAATGGATACCAGTCCACTATTATCAACATATATGTAAATACAGGATCTTATAGCTCAAGAATAACTTGGATAAACTGCATTTGTTTCAATGCTTATTTAATTATTTTTCTGGACTAGAGGAATCTGCACTGTGTCAGCTGCAAGTGGCGACAGAAAAGTGAATGTTGAGAAACTGGCTCCACCGTGTGGTCTGTGGAAAATTAATATTACAAGTCATAGAATCATAGAATGACTTGGTTTGGAAGGGACCTCCAAAGGTCATCTAGTCCAACCCCCTTGCAGCAAACAGGGACATCTTCAACTAGATCAGGTTACTCAGAGCCTCATCAAGCCTGATCTTGAATATCTCCACGGATGGGGCCTCCATCTCCTCCCTGGGCAACCTGTTCCAGTGTTCCACCACCCTCATAGTAAATAACTTGTCCTAATGTCCAATCTAAATGTACTCTTTTTCAGTTTAAAACCACTGTCCCTCATCCTATGACTACAAGCCCTTGTAAAAAGTTCCTCCCTAGGTTTCTTGCAGGTCCCCTTCAGGTACTGGAAGGCTGCTATAAGGTCTCCCCAGAGCCTTCTCTTCCCCAGGCTGAACAACCCCAACTCCGTCAGCCTGTCCTTCTAGGAGAGGTGTCCCAGCCCTCTGATAATTTTTGTGTCCCTCCTCTGGACCTGCTCCATCAGGTCAATGTCCTTCCTGCATTAAGGGCTCCAGAGATGGACACAGTACTCCAGGTGAGATCTTACCAGAGCAGAATCAGCTCTCTCAATCTGCTGGCCATACTTCTTTTGATGCAGCCCAGGATGCAATTGGCCTTTTGTGTGTCAATTTGCGCACTGTTGGCTTATGTCCAACTAACAAGTTCAGGAAGAAAGCATCATTCACTTCAGTTCTCAGTAAGGATGTTTGCACTGTCTGTGAGATAAAGGCAGGATGAATACTGAAATTGCCATTAAAAAAAAAAAAAAAAAAAAAGTAAAAAAAAAAAGTACTGGGATTAATTGGAAGAATTACAAAACATAGTTCACTAAAGCTTTATTATCAACAGCATACAGGTCCAAGAGAACTGGCCCATGGTTTCCCTAGTCTAGCCCAGTGAGGAAGCTGGTTTAACTCCAGAAAAGAGTTTTGAACTCTTCAACAGTTTTCCAACAGGTCTTCTGCAAGATATTAGTAATAGTAAAAGAGTGACAGTGTGCTACACAAATTCACTGAAGTCATATTTTTTCCTAACACCTACTACATGTTCTGCTTACTGATAGCAAGACAGAATTGCAAAAGCAGGAGTTACCATAAACCTTTGGCTTGGAGAATTAGTGGCACAGCCAGTGAGACTTCAAGAATTCCTATACAGATGAACATTCTATGTAAGTGCTCCTGCCTGTGCTGAGTCCAGGTATGGTTCAGTAGTGCAGCCACTTTTTCTACGTACCTGATGGCATTGTAACTTCCAACCTTCCTGCTGGATTTTCTCCTAGAAAGGCAGGATGCCATCTCCAGGGAGATTGTGTTAAACAGAGTTCTTAACAAAAGTGTTGAGATTTACTATGCTGATCTTTACAGTTTTCTGAAGTAACAGACAACTCCTTCAACTGGATGGATTTTGCTTTACTGTCCTGCTTAGTTTACTGTCTCACTTAATGATAGCTTTCATTCTCATATATACCCACATATTCCTATCAGTTCTTCTTCATTTGCACCCATGTTCTTCAGTCACCGTTACTGAAAGTGAGGTATTCATTTAGACTGTGGTCTTAGATTATCTTTGCCTCGTCGTGATTGCACAGAAGCTGCATTTCTTTCTTCTCCATCTTCCTTTTTCATGGCTGATTTTCCATTGACTACATATTTTTTTCCAAAAGTAAAAATCAGTAAGAGTTCTGACACAGTTCACTTTACTTATATGATCTCTGACATCAAAGATACTCTTTCCTTGGCTGATGATTTGCCTTTTCATTTCTTACTGTCACTTTGCTGCCAACACCCTTTTTGGTCATTATTGATCAGTAAGTGCAGTGTTCCTTTTCTGTGATTTGCAATGTAAATTCCAGAGATTTTAGAGGCTTTTGCTTTAAGGAACAGCAATTATTTTCCTCATTAAAGTGCATGGACTTTTTCAGTTCAATTGTATTTACATAAATACTGAATAATTGCCTTTTTTTAAATGAAAAGCTTGAAGATGGCAATTTTACCTGTTCTTTTAATTTGAATGGAAGCAACTTGCAATAATTCCAGATTCATTTCAAAGACAAGCACACTTGTTCACTGAAATCCAAACTATAATTGCATAGCACATAATCTCCCGTTGCATTAATAGTAAACTGATAAAGAAAGTTGGCATTTGTTACATATAACATTAAGTGCCTTCTACACATTCTTGCAAGTATTTTGCTCTCCAGTCCAAATATAAAAAAAAATAATTATTTATCATAACAATACTCTGTTGGTGTTTATTTTCCTAGTAATATCACAAGGTCTTTTCTGTATTCAAATCTGTTTCTGTGTTTTAATGAACATAAAAGTTTACAGACTTTCTGTTTCTCCCTCATAAATAACCCTGAACTGGTCCATTTCATTTTATTGAACATTGTTGCAGATCAATGTGTACAGCAGCCCTAAACTGAAAGGCAGATATTTTAAAAAATACGTTCATAACGAAAAGGTGAGTCCAATTTGGTCTGTAATTCATCATTAGCTATACATTAGCTGTACTTTTTTTTTTTTGGGGGGGGGGGGGGGAGGTGTGGGATTTTCCTAAAGATAATTTGGTTGTAATATGTTACAGCTCTTCCTTTAAATACCTATTTCTGAGAATTGTAAGGTGGCCTTGCAGATGCCTTTTCCAGTAAATCCATTTGCCCAAGACTCTTGCACAAAAGGCTCAGAACAAATAGGATTCCCCCTGGAGAGCAGCTTGCTGAAGCAGTTCTTGCATAGGAAAGGTCTAAAGGTTTGTCTCAATAACTAGCATACTCAGCTACCAGAAAGCAAATAGTGCTCCCAGTCGCCACACTCAACCTGAATGAAACAGACACTTTTTAGGGAGGAATGATACTTGAGAAATACACAAGGGGTACAATCCTGTTCCCTCTCAAAATAAGGGCAAAGCTCCTCAGGCTCTTATCCTGCATGCATAAGCACCAGGAGAACTGCCTTCTTGATAGGTTACGTGTATGAAAGGGATATGTGATAATGAGACTGAAGAAAAGCAAACCTTCACTTGATTTATGCTCCCATAAACGTGGGTTTGGCAACTTTGCCCTTTTCCTATCTCCTTGAAATATTTAACTGTTAAGTTCCTTAAGCTGGGCTTGGGTACTGTAAACCAGAGCTTTGCTTTTGTTGTGGCTCATTTAAGGTCCTGATAATTCATACTGGAAGGAGCATATCAGCCCTCAGTATATTTTTTTCTCTTTCATATGCCACTGCCAAGTGAAAGAAATGGTAAAAACACAGAGAGGGCTCTTTGGTTTTAACAGGCCCTGCAAAGGCAGAAGAAGCTGGTGTCAGTGCTTCAGCAGTTAGGATCATTTTAGGCTATGCATGGAGTGCAATGAGTAAACGTTGATACAGCTGGGCTCCAGTTAGAGCTGTTCTGACTGCAAGTGCTTTAAAAATAAAAGAGAGACAGGAAATTACTTAATTAGGCAACTTCATAAAATAAGATGGCAAGTTTTCCTTCACTATGGGAGAGGCCATTGTCATTGGAGAAGAACAAGGTTGTCTTGATTAAAACGTTAGTCACTGGAAAATATGAATTTATTAAAATCTAAGCTTTTTTTTCTAAAAATGAATTCATTTTCACCATATTAATTTCCAGGAAGAACCTTTGCCAGGGCCGTGGGAGAGCTGGGCTAGATTCTTTGTCACAAGAACATGAAATTGAATCTCTCTCACCCCTGCAATTTCGTCTTTTCTTCAGGAGCTAGGATGTTCTTTAGGCTTTCTGTTGAAAAACTTGAGATTTAATCTTCCACCCAATGTGCTATGAAAAGAAATATGCAGCTCTTTGATGTCTTTGCTGAAAGGTGGAGGTTTTTTTCCTCATAAGTTCTTTGGAATTTGGAGTGAGAGTCCAAATTTTGCACTAATTCAGATAATTCTCTGGTAGTTGCTCTTTGAGTTCACATCCAAGTTCAAGGTTTTATTAGAACATGTGGCTTGCCACATATCTTTTTGGATTTCCTCTCAGTCTGTACTGATAAAGCAACAAGAAAGAGCAATGTTTTCACAAGTCGCTTTTCAGGCTGTTTCAGTCTGAGAATTCATTCATAGATTGTAATAACTGGAACATTGCTGGCACGGGCCAGGAACAGCTTCAGCGTGTCACAGTGTGAAACACTCGTGCTTCTTGCAACATCTAACCTGGCACTTTTGCATGAGTCAGCTGCAGGATGAATGGAATTCACACCAGAATGGCTTCATTATCAAAGTTGATCGCAGAGCTCCAGAAATGCTATGGGAATGTGATTTCCATGACACTTCTTATATTGCATGTTACTCTTTTTTTCTTCTACCTAGCAAGAATTTCCTCCATTATCTGTGGGGTTGATCTCCATCTGCACTTGAGACAAGCTGCAAAGTCCTACCACTTCTAGCCTGGAATCACTTTTCTTCTCCTTGAGTGCTACCACCAGACTTCTACAAGGGAAAGAAGATACCAGCATCCTTTTTCCCTCCCACTGTTTATAGGAGTACTTTAGTCTGCAATTTCATTTGAGTCCTGTTAAGTAACAAATGGTGGCATATCACACTGTCTGACGTGCTGGTTCAGGTCACTGGTGCTGCTAACCTCCCAGCAGAGCTCTCAGGGGGATCCTACCAACAGCTGTGCTGGGAGCTAGGACTTCTAGCTTGTTCTTCTCAAAAAGGTGAAGTAACATCACTTTGTGTGTGCTACAGAATTATTTAGGCTAGTCAAACACAATGAAACATGCTGTAAGAGCTACAGAAGGGTCTTCTTAAATCTTCTCACAGAACTGTCTGATAAAATTATTTACATTTAGTGCAGAAAAATACAAAGCCTTTTTGTGCCTATGAAAATTGTGTTCGCTGTATGGACAGCTGGCTCTTCGTTAGCTGTCTGTGTTGAGGAAAAGCACGTTGATATCACTGGGCCTCCTTCTCTGAAAGCACCAGCTCAGTGATAAGCAGCAGTCTGTTAGATGGGCTGACTGGTATTGTTAGGAAAGGAATGGAGAACAGCACTAAAAAGTCAAGGTTCAATGTAGGGTTAGGTACATCAAATAATGATAGGTGGTTGCAGCAAAGCAAACACACCAGTGTCTTGGTAAGAGCATATAGTTCTCATCTTCCCATCACCAACGAAATACAGTGCAGGGGAAGATGTCACAGATGATCCGTGGCGTGGGGTGGCTTCGCGAGAAGGCTTTTCAGCTTGGAAATGATGAGAGGATCCTCTGAGTCATGAATGGTCATGGAGAAAGTGTGCAGGAAAAGATGCGCTCATTCTTTCTCACATGATGAGAACGGAGGGTGCCTAGCTGAATTACTGAGTGGCAGATTAAGAAAAGCAGCAAAGTGCTCCTTTTCAATCACAGCGTGTGATTACTGTTTAATGATTAATGTGCAACTCATTTCCATGGGATGTTGTGGAGACCAGAAAGATAAGAAGTTTAAAAAGTGAAGGAAAGTTAACTAGTAACTACTGAATATGGGCATGACCTTTTGCTGACGGGATGCCTGAAATGCTATTACTGGAAAATAGAAGAGCGTAACAAATACAGACAAACTCTTATTAGGCTTCTTAGCTAATATTTTACAAGTACCTGTGCTGGCCGTAGTGAGAGACAAAAGATTGTCTCAGGGGCTCTGTGGCTCCTAGATTTGACCTTATATGTCTGTTCTTCTGCCACGTTGGTTCTAGCAAGTGGTAATTTTTAAATGTCTCTATTGGTTAACCTATCAGCTACTCTGCAGACCAAACACGGGTCAATGATTTCACTTTAGTCAGTGACTGCTGGAAAAAAAGGAAAATTACCTTAGCTGGAAACAGATACAGAATCATCACGAGGCCAGGTAATGCCCTGCCTGTGCATATCAACACAAAGGGAAGTGGGAAGGCAGCTCACTGGAGAGAAGATATGAAAAAGTTTCCAATCGACATTGAATGTTAATGCCATGAGTCTGTGCCTAACCCAGACTTTCACTCAGTTGTTCAGTGGACAGGTAAGAGAATGAGGTTAAAACAACATAATGTACTCCTTGCTGGTTAGCATAACATAACAAAGCCTTATGTTCTGCCATCTTCTGGGGCTCCTTTGAGACATGGCTGGCTTGGTTTCCTGTTTGGACTTCTTAACGGATACAAGTAGTAAATGATGTGGTATAATGAAGGGATTATCACCTCAACAGTGCTTTCTCTTCTGCCACAGCTCTTCTCCAAACACAGCAATAATTTTTAGGCGTCACAAAAGCGAGGTGGCTTGCTGCCTGTGTGCTTCAGTACCTGGACTGCACAAGTTCATGCACAGGGCATTTTAATCTTCACCAACTGAAAGAACTTGTGCCATGGATTTGGTCATTACCTTATTTTAAAGGACCAGCCACAGCTCTGCATTCTACACTAGAAATTAGATCTGTGGTGCAAGAAAGAAACGTCGAAGTGAAGATATAGATCCTGTTCTGCTTGTGATAAAACAATATTTGCATTAGGTAACACTAGTCAAACATATGACACTTGTGGGGGTGTTTCTAAGCTGACAAGCTTTTAGGATGTCCCCTGGCTCTTGGTTAGGAGCTAAACCAGAGCTGATGGAAGACAGCAGTTCTCCTTCATTTCATAGATTTGAGATGAGATCTGCAAGCCGTAAATATCCATATACAATTGAGTTTCTATTCTCCAGTAATTAATCATCACTGAAGTCATCATAACAAACACATACAGCTTAATTGGCTTAAATGAATGTGCGTGACTTGTGAATGGGGAAAGGCAGACTAAAGATAGTCTGCCATAGTGAGGTATCAATACCTAATAAACACACTAACAGTGAGAATCATACCAGATAAACCTCTGCTATCTGCTGGGGAAAAAACTGTCACCTCCAAGTAATGACTGATGCTGACCAGGTCCTTTGCTAAGATCATCATTCTGAACATACCCATGGAAGCTGTTAATGGAGTTTGTACTTCTGCACAGGGAAAACCAAAAAAGACATGAATCAACTGAGAAGAAGCTCCCTAGTGAACAAAAGGTGCAAGAAATCCATGGTCTTTCATAGGCATTGGACAGGCAGACCCACAGGTGTTACAGAAGCAATGTTATGGGAAAGAATTAATGTTAACTCCACCATTTGAAAGCCCAAGTTGTGCACCAGGTAGCCCAAAGCTCCAGGGCTTCATGAGTTCACATAGTTCATTTTCTGTCAGCTCAGGTTTACTCTCTGTTTAACTATAAACACATTACTATGTTTAAATTGTCATTGTATCATAACCTTGAAGGTGTGTCACTAAAATGCATAGAAAAATCCTATGACACTGCCTATAGGAGTTCAAACTCACAAGAAATTAAAGATTTATGTTCTGGTTCTCGGTCCCCATCAAGTTACCCACAGTAAGGGTGGAAGTGTGAATTACTTCTTGTGGTATGTTAACCACAGTTTGGCCAACTAACTGAACTCTTAACTAACTGAACTCTTAACTAACTAACCTTCCCAGTCATCTTCTAGACTCAAAGGAGGCCCTTGCTGTGTCAGTCCCTCTAGTTCTGGATTTCTAGGCATTCGTATTGTGAATCTGGATAAAGCAAGGGTATCACTTTAGCTCTCAAAGCGAGGTTTATTTTCCATAGAAAACAATGTTGGGGACCATTACCATGTCCTGGAGTGTTCTCTGATATGGGTTGAAAGCATAGCTGAGGCCTGCAGCTGGAGCACAGGGACCCACTCAGCTCCTGGGTGCTGAAACCTCAGGACTACAGACAATAAGCTATGTCTTATGTCTTCATAAACCCAACATAAAGCAGTATCAGGAGGCAAGGAGAAGACAAAAGTGGTTGGAAGCTAGGTTTAAAATAATTGATATAAATTATGATCTTCTCCACAAAAGTCAGTCCATGTTGCTCAGGAAACTTCAGATGCACGCTGCCAAACGATGGTAGTGTTTGAGCCACCTCATGGGGTTTCCAGTTCCATTTTCCATTCCAGTTTTGGGGTGTTTAAGATCACTTGACAGTGTGCTGGGCCATCTCATTTAAACTATATATACATATATAGTTTACCTCAAAAGGTTGGACTAAATGATCCTCGAGGTCCCTTCCAACCTGGTATTCTATGAGTCTATGATTCTGTGATGCTTTATCTCTTGAAACTCCAAAAATAACCTGTATAGTCTCTCACTTGTGTTGATTTTTTGACCTACTTGGTTAACCAAAACTCAGCATCCTGTGGGTAGTCTCTATCTGGAGGAGAGATTGATGATGGGCTCAGATAACTTTGATGCACTTCTGTTCGTTCATGTTTTGCAAAAACAGAGTCATATTTCCTGGCTGCAGAGTGCTGGTGTAGGAAACAGTTTTTACTCACAGTTACAAGTCCTCTTTCAGTGAGTCTTATTGGACAGCTTATTAGATTTACTCTTGAACTAAATGTGGTTGTTCATTCCATGTTTAATTTAACTACATGCTGCATATCTGCTATATCACTTCTTATGAATTAGCTGAAGTTTTCTGGTCATTGTGTTTGAACACTTGGCAGGAAAGCAGGGCTTTAGACTGGTCACGACTACTGATCACTACTTTGACCCAGTGGGCTCACAGAAATTTGTATCAAAGCAGGAGAGCATCTTTTGCAAGCCTGTGAAATGAGACTGACCAACAAAGCTGTGTTGCAGAACAGCAGGCAGAAAAAGCACAGGTTGTTATCTAGCAGTATTTTGCTGAAAGCAGAAAACCAGAATGCCCGCAGCACTGAAACTCTTGTCAGAGTCACCAGGAACTGGCTACAGAACAGAGAAAAGGTGGAAAAAATGGTTCACCTTAACCCAGCAGGATTTGGGATCCTAAGAGCTCTAGGCATTTCCTGCAAATGATGGAGAGCTATCTATTGCAGGAACCAGTGTCTCCAGACAGCAGTGTTGACCTGACCTACTATGTTCTCTTTTTATAGTGCTGACACTCCCCACTAACCTGGGCGTTATATTAGAGAAAGGTTACTGAGTCTGTCTAAGAAAAGTTGCACAGTGGCCTGCAGACATCAACCATTCCTAAACTGACAGCTGAACTTTCCAGACAGATATTGTCTCCACCTTGTCACCTGAATAGATTTTGTGGTTGCTTCTTAACAGTCTGAGCTCCATGAGCTATCCCTACATATGTTATGCCTTCCTGCTTGTGTGGCAGTTTCTACATGCTGTGTGGCATATGACCATACAGCTGAAAGTAAAATTATAGTGTTTGCTACATTGTCCTGCAGAGCTCTTCTAAGAATCCCAGCTCTCTGTCCCAGTTCTCTTTTCTGAAGACACATATTGTAGGACACAGAACTGTGGGATGGCAGAAAGTAGTCTTCCTGTGCTCAAGCTCTGCCAAAACTGGGTAAAATACAAGAGCTACAAAAATGGATGAGGTTGAGTCCCAGAGCATGCCATTCAGTAGGGCTTCCAGGCTTGGGATGGACAGCTGGCATGGGTCAGAGACATTGTGGCCTCAGGGACATTCAGCAGACATGGATTTGAGGACACAGGGTGTTGGCAGAATGTGGAAGGGTTGCTAAGGTGTTCTTGCAAGTGCATATATCTTTCTGGAACTGGAGGCAGAACAAAAGAAAGCTCTTATGGACTCCTGAGTACCAAGCACTCCCACCATGCGGGCTGTGAATGTATTTTCCTGTGAAGTTTACACAGGCAGAACCAGGATTGTGAAAGAGGGTGGAAGAGCTCCAAGGATGAATAATCAGAGTACTTCAAGCACACGCTGTCCAGCAGGAAGCTCAAAATCTGCACCCTGAACAAAGTCTGGGGGAGGGGAAGACTAAAACCATGGGATTTCAGCTAGAAGGATAGAAAATCATGTTCAGAGGCCAACTTAAAAAGAGAAAGAAGCTGAACGTAGCGTAAGAAAAATTCTCATTCACTCTCTTCTTCAGTGGGGCTTCCGTGAGCACAACCCACACATGCAGGCTCTCTGTGGGCATAGCAGAGCAGCGAGGGCTTCTTTCTGGTGAATGATGCCCCAGTGTTTTCAGAAGGAGAGCCCTGACTCCTAGGATGAAGGTGGAAGAGATCAGATGAAGTACTAAATGTACTTGAGATACGAAAGAAAAGAAATGAGGTGGAGTGTGGTGAAAGGAAAATCATAGCTCCCTGTGGAATTTGTTGCTATTTTCTTTTTATTATTTATTTTTTGGTTTGGTTTGGTTTGGTTTTTGTTTTTTGCTAGTTGTTCAGTTCACCTGGATTCACAGGCACGGAGGCGGAGATGTAAGCCCTGCAAGTCCTGAAGTGACGGTACGCTCTGTACTTCCACTTCTTGAGATTACTGGTTTCTTCTGAATGCCAGAAGGCTGCCTGCCTGCCTGGGCTCTTTCAGAGCTCCTGTCTCCCCTGTGTAATCAAAGGGAGTCTAGTCATCACCCTGAGTTATTTTTAACCTTTAGCAAGGAAACTCCTAAAATGGTGTCACAGGAAATGGAATAAATGGGGCAGATTTTAAAAAAATAATTTAAAAAATGCTTAAAATGATCTGTTTTTCCCCAGCAAATCTTTCTTAGACTCTATTTAAATATACAGTTTGATATGTAAACTGTATCTTAAAACCTGCATTATTGCTATAGTTTTTATGTGTTACAAGCTTTTGTTTAAAATACATCTAATTAGAGAGCGATAGTTTACTTTGCGATGTTCAAATCAACTGGTGGGCTGGAAATCAGAGCCTTTGAAAGATGCTGGAGTAGTTTTGTTCTTGGGAAAATGACATTTCTGGCTCAGCCTGTAAAGACTTAAGCAGAATTACTGTTCTTAACGCAGGGGAGTTTGGCCATGGCAGTAGGTAGCTGAGTTTGCTCTGTGCCTGGCGGAGGGCTCCTGGGAATGCACCAGGCTCAGAGGAGCACTTTGAACTCGGGCTGTGTAGAAATAGCACACATTTTTTAGGGAGGGTACCTGGAAATGACTGAACCCTTTCTGAAAAGGACTTTTCTAGCCAAGATCTCAAGCCATCCTTTTTGTTGGATTTTAAAATAAAGGCAGATAGAACCCATACTGTATTCTGGGAGGCTTGAGCACTGGTCACACCTGACATTTCTTCTTGGCAATACCAGCAATTTAATTTTAAATCTTCTTGCATGACATTCATATTATCTTCCTTTTTAATATTAAAGATGGCTTTAGGTTAATACATGATGAAGTTTCACAGTGGTGCACTGCGGGCAATGAACTGGAACTGAAGTAAAATTCCAAGTCTGGTGTATCACATAAATCCCAATGAAAAGGGTGAGAGGCAAAACCAATTTAAAAACGTAGAAGAAAATATGAGGTTAGTGAATAAGTCATTGTACAAGGATTAGGTTCTGATTCTGACCAGCAGGACGCTGATCAGTCAAAGGTTTTGAAAAAGCTTATTGTGCTGAGTGTTTTCAAATTGTTCGACTCGACAAGAAAAATAATAAATGACTGGTTCATGCTGTAGCCCTGCATATGCATAAAATCATATTACAATTTGTAACTCATTCATTTATAATGTAATTTGTATAAGGGACGTTTCATTTCTAAATGTAGAAGTGAATTTTAAAAGAAGAAAAATTAAAATTCTTAAGTAAGTAGAGGGATGCAATTGAAAGCAGATGTTATTTCAGATGAGATGGTGCTGTCACTGACACCACACAGTCCCACGGCTCACACAGTTCATGTACAGGACATCACAGTAAGTATTTTTGTCGGTGGAGTACAAAGTGCTGACCCTAAATTATTTATTATTTCTGACTGTCATATCCAGACTATTCCTCTGTTAAGATGATTCAAAGTTCTCCAGCTTTCATTTCTCTTGCTGATCTCAGGTAGTAACTCAAGTCAGGCCAGTGACTCATTTCAGACAGCTGCTTCAGCACCTACTTGGGGAATCAAGGTCACTCCAGATACAGTATCTCGAATGCCTTTGTTAGAGGTTTAGACTTGTTATTTCTGCTGTAAGTGCACGGTAATTTTTGATATCACTGAGGCAGCTTTGCACGTGGCACCTCATTTAAATCTATTAGAATATCAGAGATCAGTGTGCCCGCTGGCACTGGAAGCAGATCTGGGATGATCCCATCTCTTTGGAAAAGGGATTCATTGGTTTTGCTTTGTTGGGGTTTTCGGGGGGTTGGTTTGTTGTTTGTTTGGGGTTTTTTTCACAGTTTGCACGAGGAAGATACCAGCTTATTTGGAAATAGGTTATGACACATACAGAGCAGAAGTATCTGGTGTGTTCCTCGGAACTGAATCGAAAATTATTTTTTTTCTAAATTCCTTGTATTGAAGCAGTACAAGCAAGTCAGTCGTTTCCATCCTCTGTGTGTGCTTTTTTAAGATAGATGAAGCTTTCGGCAGTGGATGATGAAGACGTCAGGAGTTTTATCACTTCCTGACATATTTAATACTGAACCAAATTGCTCTCTTCCCGCTCCACTTTTACACGGGCTGTTGTGTGACCTGACTGCTGGTTCATTACCAGCCGGCAAGAAACACACAAGGGTTATTATTTTGATTTCATTTGCTTACTGCATTTTTCTGTTTGCTACTATTATTGGTGCAACACAGACTGTAAGTGCTGCTCGTAGCAATAAAGGCACAGCCACAGCTTCAGCTGCTACAGCTTAGTAGCCTCCAAAAGTCCTTTTGATACACATCAACAAACTTCAAAAAGAAAAAGAGAAACATCTTAAAAATTCAGTACATGCCTAATGCTCTTGATTCTTCTTTCTATTCTATACGGAGGAATTTCAGGTAGAAGCCTTTGTTCTAAAGGTTATCTGGTGGTGTTCAGAAGTCCCTGGTGAGATAGGGAGCCTACATGTGCGCTCCTGAATGAAAGTGGTTCATGGCAGAGGCACAAGTGCTGTCCCTGGCACACTTCTGGCTTGTGCCAGCTAGTGCTCTCCTAGGAAATACCTGCTGTGGAACAGGGACTAGCCCAGGCTAGGGACTTTTCTCAGTCAGAAGTGAAGCTGAGGACACCCTTTTGAGCACACCTTTTGGAGTTTAGTTTAGTGACATGGAGAAAAACTGCAGACAACCTATTCTCTGGCCCATTAATTTATCTGTGCTAAAATAACTGGGGACTCTCATGGTCCATCTGGATCTCTCAAATACAGGATAACACAGTCTGTAAATTAAACTTTATTTTATGAGCATTAGGAAAGAAAAGAAACAAACCCAACAAACAAACCTCCTTCCCCTTTGTGCAGCCTAGTCTACACTGTGAATTCACTAATTCATCAGTTAATTCTTGGTGTTTCTAACTCACAAGTTCTCTAATTCATAATCCACAACTCATAACTTATGCACTTATGAGTAAACCAATTACCTAGCCTAGGGGGAGAGTGCTCCTCCTTCTTCTTCTGTGATGGTATGGACAACCCCTGTATCACACCGGGAAGCATGAAAGTTTCAGCAGTCCAGCTGCTGTTGACTCTGTTTCAGAAGCTTTTTTAAGGTAAGCTGACGTATTTATACCTTCCAGCTTGGAAGTTTGGTCTGTACAGTTTCCACGAGTTGTTGGATTCTGAAGAAACTGCCAGACAACTGACACTCAAGGATGATGGGTGCAGGAGACAGCAAGCAGAAGTTGACAGTGACTGCATAATGACCTTTAGTCCTTACTGGCTACTATGTCCTGCCTACATGTTGCCCTTGCTTTGACCTAGTGGCATGGTTCCAAGCTCATGTCAGGCCTTAGCATGAGCTGCCTGTTAGTCAAAATCTGAGCAGGAGTTGAGTGAACAGTCACAGGGAAGCAAGTCGATGGAGTTTTCAGTTTTGTTGTGAAATCTGTATTTTCTCATGGCAGAAAAGATGAAGGGGCAGTGCAAGAACATGGCAAAAGAGAAGAAATGCAGCTTTGAAGCCTGCAGAGCAATGCTCCTTCCGCTGTAAAAAGCTGTAACTCCCAAGTAGGGTTGTAGAAAAGTCTTTGCATCTAAAAAGAACTGGTTCTGTGTGCTACACTGCTAAGGTAGACCCATCCTCAACCTCTACACCATTAATTACACCAACTGGAGTGACAGTACATTGTGATCTGCATCTCTCATTGACAGTAAGTTAATCCTTTGTAACCTTCATTATGGATATGATGACCTTATTAGCCAGTCTAGGTGTGGTCAACTTTGCCTGTATTTGGATCTCAAGGCACGACAGAGATTTTTACTCATCTTCATGGGCATACCTGCCAGGAGGTGTAAATATTCTCACCAATTAGAGGCTGTATTTTGTAGTGGCCTCTGTTTGTCTGACAAGGCTGAAGCAGGTTATGGGGAAGGGTGAGCTGATGGGTGTCCTAATGGACACAGCTGCATTAAGGAGGGTAGATGTGCCTGGGAGTGCCACTCAGCTGGCAAGTCGGGGATACCTCCAGACCCCCTTGTCAAAGCAGAGATGTGGAGCCTGAGGGGACAAGGAGCACTAAGCCACTTTCCCAGTTCTGAAGCAGTAAGAGGACTAAAAAAGTACCTGTAAGAGATGTAAGTGTTGGGAGAATTTGGGAAATATTTAGGTACACTGGCAATTTTTTAGATAGCTAGGGAATTTCTCTTGAGACAAATGCTATTGTTCAGCTCCAAAAATACACAGAACTTGAAAACAGAGGAAGATGGTTTGGCAGCATCTTCTCTTTTCCCTTGTCAAACATGAAAGAAGGAGATAAAACAGGAACCTCCAGCATATCCCTTTATTGTTAGATATTTTTTCAATTGCTTGGAAATGAGGGAGAGAAGTGCAAAGAGGTAGAGCCAATACCACCTCAGGAAACCTCAAGACAATCTTAACTGCTCATAATTTAATATATTCACCCAGTGAAAATGACAGTTTCCAACTTACAAGTCCCTTACAAGCACTTCTAAGTGATGCATGGGTTAATAAACTAAGGCATGAGGAAAATAATAAAAAAAAATTAATAAACTAGGGCATGAGAGGAAAAGGATAAGGTGGGGAAGGAAAAGGATGCATAAGGGATGGGAAGATGACAGACACTCCAGGCACACTTAGTCAAAACTAATTGAGTACTAGCAATGTCACTGTGTGATTTAAGTAGCGCCTATTATAGCCTGCACAAAATCCCTCCCTGTTGAACATCTGGATTTTATATCATTCAAAAATATTCTCCTTTAATTACGGAAAAGTATTGTCTAATGTCATTTGTCGTAATTCTGGAAGAAAATGCTAGATTAAAATGACCATCATAGTTTGTTTTAATTATGAAACTTGGACTTTATGTTCACTGGTAGACAAGAGAAGAGCTTTTGAATCTTTTTGAACAGACCTTTGCTCTCTTCCTGGGTTCAGAATAAGTGATGCCATCCTTCACAGCTAGTTCTTGTAAAAATAAGGTAAGAAATCATTTGTATTTGAAGCTGGCTCAGCTGTTTATACAGGATTGACCTACTCAAAACCAATGATGGATATAGAATCATAGAATGGTTTGGTTTGGAAAGGACCTTAAAGACCATCTAGCTTCAACCCCGTGCCATAGGCAGAGACACCTCTAACTAGACCAGGCTGTTAAAGGCCCCATCCAACCTTGCCTTGAACACATCCAGTGATGGACCTTCCATAAGTTGAGGGCAACCTGTTCCAGTGTCTTACCACCCTCCGTAGAAAAAAAAAGACTTCACAAAGTGTTACACCTGATGAAAACACAGTATGTTATTTTTAGTAAAGACTGTGAAGTGAACACTTGCAGAAAAGCACTGGCTTGCTTAGCACTGTGTGTAAGTAAAATGTCCCAACAAACCATTTTCAATAGAAAGCACCAACAGGCATCAAAGAAGTCACAGCCAAGTTGTTAAAAGGGGTAAAATACCCATTATATTTAAGACAGTGATTTATAACAGCGTATCTCCTGCTTACTAAATCAGGTCACTTTCCATCACTAATTGGGTCAGCTAACCACAAAAGCACATGCTTCACTTCCTCTTCCAGCATGTCCTTGGTGGCTTCTCAGAATGTGAACAGCTTGTGTACTTTATGGCAATACTTTGAAACACTTCAGAATCATTCATGTTCCTTTTGTAGCCACCACCTCCCTTCTGTTTTGTTTTTCTCTTCTTTACCTCAGTTAATTAGCCCTTTCTATTTATCATCTTAAACTAAACTTTCCCTTTTTTTCATCTTCTCTGTGTTCAGCTGCTACTTTATATAAAATTTGAAATCTTTGGGCCTGTTGTTTTTTAGTTTGATTTTGGTTTTCTTTTACAATGATAGATTTTTCTGTAACTTCTGAAGACTTATTTTGTTTCTGTCTATTTTTGTTTATTTCTTTTCTGTGTTTTATTTTGCTTCTTTTGATAAAGCTAGGCATGCATGGCTTGCTCCATCTGTATCTTCAGTTCTTTACTAGCTCCAGTACTCTTTCTCTCCTCTTCTTTACATGAGGTTTGGCTTCCCATTCTCCTTCCCTCATTTGTTTAAGACCCCCTTATTTTCCTGATTATGAAAACTTGGGAACTTTGAAACTAAAATAGCATAAAATATGCAGTGTTGATAGCTCATTTATGAAATGCATTTGAGAAACACGGTGAGATGATGTCATATGTTAAATGTCAAATTCCTGCTGTTATAGAAAATGGAAAATTCCACAATACAGTGTTCAGGAGAGTCTTCTTATGTTTAGCAACCTGCAACTCTGAAGGTTTCGGCCTTACTGAACACACTCCATCGCTCTGCAGCTTTTAGTGCCGAGAAGACAGAACAAGTGCGGAGCAATAGGACTCTCCAGTCTAGGAAGAAAAACTGGATGTTCCCTGTCTTTACTCTACTCCCCTACAATGAAACTGGCCACCACTTCTGAGACAGGGAAACCTGTCTCTTCTTGCCTGTTCATGCCCATTCTGCAACTGGGCAGCAGAAATCAATCTGCACGAGGGCACAGGGGACTACACCTGGGCCAGAGGGAATGGAGTGGAGAAGAGAACCTGATGCATCTCAGAGAAGAGCTTAAGGGACATGGCTGATGAAGGGGTGTGAGAACTGGGGCAGGCTTCACATGGAACATAAGACTGAAAAGTGGACTAACTCCTGTTAAAATTAGATCAGGAGCAGGTGGTTCATACTTGGGTGAGCAGTTTGAAGGAACAAGAGAAAACAGGTAAAGAGGGTGGGAAAGGAGACCCATTTAAAGAAGAAGTTCTTGAAAGAGTTTCAGATTGTCCAGACAGAAAGATTGGTATTAATCACTTTTGTAGGAAGAAAGAAACAACATGGGGAAAGTTTGCCAGGAGGTGGGTATATAGTGAGTGGAAGACAAATAAGTGGGCATAAGAATTAGAGAAGAGGAAATTGGGAACTGGTGAGAATACAGGGAGGGTGTGGTGAAGATGTTTGAAGGAGGAGGTCAGTGCAGAGACTGGGAATGACAGCCATTGGGGAATGACAGCCATTGGGGAAGCCCTAATGGACAGCTGTACGATGGGATCCTCCAGAATTGACAGGGAGACTGGATTTGTCTGTTCTGGAGAAGGAGGAGGGAATGAGATTACATATGAAAGGAGACTACAGCTGTGGTGAGAGGGCAAAGAAAATAGAGACTGTGACAAGAAACTCTGGGTGAATCTCACTAGGCTGAGAGAGTAGGCAAAAAGGTGGCACATATATCTCAGTGTAGGTAGACATAAGTAGTTTCAGTTGAGTTCACAGAATCACAGAAGCACAGAATATGAGAGGTTGGAAGGGACCTTGAAAGATCATCTAGTCAAATCCCCCCTGCCAAAGCAGGATCACTTAAATTAGGTCACACAGGAACATGTCCAGGTGGGTTTTGAATGTCTCCAGAGAAGAAGACTCCAGAAACTCCCTGAGCAGCCTGTTCCAGTTCTGACACCCTCACTGTGAAATAGTTTCTCCTTATGTTTACATGGAGCCTCCTCTGTTCCAGCTTGCACCCGTTGCCCCTTTTCCTATCATCGGACGTCACTGAGAAGAGCAGAGAGTTGGCTTGCTCGTTCTCATCCCATTAACTGGATGGTGCCACAGAGTGAGGGGACATTTGGATGTGAAGGGCCTCTGGCAGTGGAATATCTAGGTCCTTCTTTTGCCAGTCCTCCTTCATGCATCATGGAGACACCCAGAAGTGTCATGAAGTCCAGCAGAGGACAGTGGGCAGTGTTGGCATCACTCCAGCCCTGGGCAGGCATTCATTTTCCAGGGTGCTGGGAGTGGGTTGATCGCAGGAGAGAGGCAACATCCACGTGCTTTTTCCAAATTCAAGGCAGGAGGAAGAGGAGGAGCAACAGACAACAGATCCCAGCAATTCTGAATGCAAGGTTATATATATAGCTAGTGGCTAGATTTGCCTGATGTCCTTTAGTGGCATCTCCAACGGCCATTACTGGAGACAGAATGCTGGACCAGATGGGACATTTTCGTATGGTCCAGTTGGGCTTTCATTCTTAGATTATTATTAAGATTAGCATGAACAAGATCACAACATGAACAATTCAAAATTATTTGTTGCATAAACTTGCTTGTGCAGTCTTTATATATATATTTTTTTATTTTTTTTCCCCCGTTTTCATGTGTTACAATGATTTAGTCACATACTATTGTATCTTCTAGGAAGTCTTTGGTTCTACTGGTAAGAAAGAAAGTGCTCTCTTTTGATGATCATATAGTCAGGAAATTTTTTTCTCCCTGGTAATACCATCACCATGCCTTATTTCATGTCTTCTATTCAAGCCTAGACCAGAAAATATTTGTTTCTACTTGAATTTCTTTTTGGTGCTCACCATTTTTTTTCTGGCACTGACTTTGCAGTCAAATTCATTCAACCCAATGAGTTCACGCTGTAAATTCAGACAGGACAAGACCTTGTGCTGAATGCTATTTTTGCTCTTTATAGCTGCTGACAGCACTGACAAAGAAAAGAAAGGCACACCAGAAATCTGCCAGTAAAGCTTACATATTTCAGGTATCTTAGCATCAAAAGACTTGTTATAAGCTAAGCAATAATAACTAGGAAAGGCCAAGCAAAGGTGAGATGCATGAAACTCAGAGACTACAGGTGGTTTCCACCTCTTCAGCATGAGAAATGCTTAAGAAATACAACTTTAGGAATGAAAAGGAGCATCTGGCCATGGGTCCCAGCTGCTAGTCCTCACATGGGTCACATTCATACTGCATATGTGGACCCAGCGTTGAGCATAGATGTGAACTACCGTGTATTTTATAGGAAACCAGGGAAATAGCACCCTCTCTGACCCAGGCTGCCCATTATTATCAAATACCTGAAAACGTGGAACAAAAAAATTGATATTAGTTCTTCAACAGAAAACCTGCCACATCTGCAAGTGCTAATGCTAATTTTTTTCTTTGTGACTGTTACAGCTCTCCCTTAATTGAGTGTTACAGGGAGAGGCAGGAAGCCTGGCAAACCACAGAAGTATAAGCAGAGTGTGCTGGTACCTTTTAAGTAATGTTCCAGTTGGAGTGTAAGCTGCTATAGTGCTGCACTGATTGCTGCTATATTTGATGTAGCAGACGTTATTGCCTTTGCTTAACTCCACTTGTGCCTGAAAATCTCTTCAATGAGAAATCCAAAGAGTGTTCTAGTGACCTCCATGCAAAACTACTCTTCTGCTTACAGTGAGAAGCTGTTTTTCCTGTACCCTGCATTTTTCTAGGTTTGTAAAAAATATCTGTAATCAATGGAATGGTGGTTTTAGTCTAATCAATCTCCTTTGAAAATCATTATTGTCATTATAACTGGCTGGCATTAGACTTCAGAAGGGCAGCTGCAATAGAAATAATAATTTATAGGTAGTATCACAGATTGATAAAACCACTGTGTGCTTCTGGTGAGTTCTTTTTAATATTGTTAAAATCATCCCTTTTTTTATGCTCCATAGTCATTTGTTTCTAAAAAGGAAAGTCACTCAAAACCATCCAGAAATTTCTAAAATGAGGCTAAAGAAGAAAAACACTGTGTCTACACGCTTCAAAGCCAGAAACAGGAACACAGTTTTTGTCATGGAAATGTAGCTTGCATTTCCGTGAAGTGCTATGTGGATTTGGACAACTTATAAATTATTGTGTATTTCATCTCAAACATGCTCATATTTGCTACGAGGTATTGTGTGTTATTTTTAAAGATGTTTTATCTGACTTCTGTCTATGCTCCGGGAGCTCGGTTTCTGTGCTATGATTCTGCAGAAGCCAAGTGCTACCTTACTGTAGTATCCTCTTCATAAGTCATTGATGCCCTCCCCTTTCCAGAAAACCTAGAAAATTCTGAGTCCTAACTGCTGTAGATCCCAGTACAAGGAAGGTTAGGAGACAGCCTGTGACTGCTCTGTCCAAGGCCAGTTGGGACCATAGGCTAGTTTCTCCCACATACTAGGGTGCCTCTGAAAGCTGCTCTAAACCTGTAGCTCCTTCAGAGCTACCAATGCCACTAGATGCTGCTTTGCTTATGCTTTTTCTTTCCTCTTCTCTACTCCAGCTTTCCTCATGACTGACCTCTGAGGTTAACAGCTGGGATGTACAGCAAAGGTCATGAGGAGGCCCAGAATCCCCTGAAGGGACAGGAGACCTCCTCCGAGTAGGGCACAGCCTGCTAACCATGCTCCTTCAGCTTCTCACCAGCTGAGTGTGGACATGATAAGCAACCTCACCCAGCTGGCATAAAAGTATGAGTCAGATTTGTAATGTTTTCAGTAAACTGAAATACATCCTTGAAAAGCTGCTCTTGAAGAAAGCAAAGCAGGCTTGGAGAAGTTTCTGCTGAGAGAAACAACACAGGAAAGTAGCAATTTTTTAAACTTGTTCGATTTTTGCACGTAACTTTCTAAAAATGGAGACAAGGTTTGTTCTACAACGAGATCTACGTTGGGAACAGCTTACCTAAAGTACAGATTTGGTTTCTTGCCTTTAGATTTGTCTTTTCCCTTGTATCCTTTGCCTTATTTGCTCCTTATCCCAAGTAAGCCATCATCCTGAAACTGTTCCCTGCAATGCTGCCAAGCAACACAGCACAAACACCACACAAATGAAGGGTGAGGAAATACAGCGCTTACTGTTGACTCATGGGAACAAAAATAATTATTTCCAGCTTGCCTGCGTGCAATGTGAATTTCCAGCTTTGGCATGTCCTGTTTAAGGGAAAAAAAAATAAATAAAATCAAATCCATGGTGCTGTGATCTGCTCCTCTTCCCTCCTTCAGGCTTCTGCTGAAGAGCAACAAACTGAAATCAGGAGGAGGTGAAGCTTGCTCAGCACTTGGTGGCATAAGGGAGGCTGGGAGCATTCAGAGCTCAGAACTGTTTCTCTCATTTGTTCCAGGGATGGAAGAGACGTTTCCTCCCATGGTATCACACTCCCAGCTCTCCAAAGAGTGGCCAGAGACCTGAAGAGGCCAGAGTTGATGTGGGGGGACCAGTCATTACAGTAAATAGAACTTTTTTATGCATCCCCCAAAAAAAGCATTAAAAAAGCACAGCTGCTTTGTCAATTTTAATTCACTTTCAAACTTTGTTCTTAGCACTAATGAGAGGTTTATATTGCCAGTTTAATAGCTTACACTACAATCAGCTCAAACTACAAGTGTGATGCCAGTTAAATGGCAGACACTAATCCAGATTTTCCGTCTCCTCTTCTATCAGACATGCTTTATTTAAGGTAATACCCTTTCAGACAGTGATTTAGCACCAGTTTTATGGAATGCTCCACAGGACAAAGCCTTAGTGGCTTGCACATTCTCTTCTGGTTTTTAACTTTCTTAACTGGTGATATTGCTCAAACTCACAGGCCTGGACCTTTCTCATCTCCATGTTGCTCTGAGCTGAAGAAATATCAAGGCTGCTGTAAGGAAGGGTAAATGGGGATGGCTCTGAATGCATCACTGTGTCTTGCAAAAAGAGTTAAATCAGCAAAAGTGGATTTCATAACAGCGGTGAAAGATAGCAATTATTGTTGAATGACAAAACAACTAGCTGACCTCCATTATGAGGTTACATCCTGTTGCAAGCTTTCTTTGCAAGGGGAAAGACAAAACCTCCAAACAAATCGGTACCAGTGATGATCTCCTTCAAGCTGCTTTGGATCCTGTAAATAAAGTCAGGACCTCTCAGACAATATTTGCTCCCACTGGGTCTTCCTGTTTATTTATCAGCTTTTTGGTACTTCACGTAGACAAATAATAACAACCTGCTCCCCAAATCCAGAGAGCTCAGCTGAAGTGAACAAGAAATGGGAAGACTAGCAAAGCTCAGTGATACGTTTCTCACTCTTCAGCTACACTCACTTGTAAAACAGCACTTAACCTCTTAGTCAAAGCTGAGGCTGCTGTTTGTAACCACTCCAGCCCCCTGCTACAGCAGCCCAATAGCATTTGAGTGGTGGGTTTGAATCAGGATTCCAGTTCAAACACTTGTCACAAACCTGTTCTTAAATCTCTTTGTTGCTCTTTTGTAGATGATCACGAGGAAATGTTTCTCTGCTTGCAAGCACAGACTTGTTACACCTTGTAATGATACTTCTTCCATCCCTGGACATATTCAGGTTGAAGCTCGACCAGGCTGTGAGTAACCTGATCTAACTGAGGATGTCCCTGCTCCCTGCAGGGGTGCCAGACTAGATGACTTTTAGAGGTCCCTTCTGGCCCAAACCTTTCTATGATTCTATGATTCTATTCCATGATTCACTTTTCTTAATCTTTCTTCTTGATGTGGCCCCAGAAATCTGTCCCATCCTCCTTTCTCCCACTCCTTTCTCCCTGCTGATACAAACTCTCTTCTCACCATTCATTCAGCACTATATAACCATCATTTTCAAAAGGCTGGCTCTGACTGTCCATGCAGGTCCTGCTCAAATTTTCCTCTTCTTTATACAAATCTGATGAGCTTTGAATGTCTAAGACAAGGGTTGAGACCGTAATACTTTGCATAGAATTGAAATTATCAAAACACAAACATTTGTCTCAGAACAGGGGGCTCAGAACAAACTGCATTGTCTCCCTTGGAAGACCATAGAGAAAGTCCTCATTTATTGTTGTTGTCAACTTTGTTCTCATGTAGGAAAATTTCTAAGTAACATCCTTTAGTTTTACATGTATTCCGTGCTCTTTTTGGCAAAACACAGCTGTTTACCTGTTTCTTTGCCTAATGGGACAAGACATGACTGGAAAGCAGTATGACAAAAATTATGATGATGAAGGGACTGGCACATCCCTCTTATGAGAAAAGGCTGAGAGCCCTGGGACTGTTTAGCCTGGAAAAGAGAAGCCTGAGAGGGGATCTTATCAATGTTTACAAATATCTGAAGGGTGGGTGTCAAGG
>WTSP01012501.1:0-20628 GCA_025331215.1 Actenoides lindsayi | reverse complement strand
ACTGGCTTGATGGCCACTCCCAAAGAGTGGCTGTCAATGGGTCAGTATCCAAGTGGAGACCAGTGACAAGTGGAGTCACTCAAGGATCAGTAATGGGACCAGTCTTCTTTAACGTCTTTGTCAGCGACATGGACAGTGGCATTGAGTGCATCCTCAGCAAGTTTGCCAATGACTCTAAACTGTGTGGGGCGGCTGACACGCTGGAGGGAAGAGATTCCACCCAGAGGGACCTTGACAGGCTGAAGAGGTGGGCCCATGCCAATCTTATGAAGTTCAACAAGGCCAAATGCAAGGTCCTCAATCTGAGTCGGAGCAATCCCAAGCACCAATATAGACTGGGCAGTGACTGGCTTGAGAGCAGCCGGGAAGAAAAGGACTTGGGAGTGCTGGTTGATGAGAAGCTCAACATGAGCCATCAGTGTGCTCTTGCAGCCCAGAGGGCCAATCGTATCCTGGACTGCATCAAGAGAAGCGTGGCCAACAGGTCAAGGGAGGTGATTCTTCCCCTCTACTCCACTCTCGTGAGACCTCACCTGGAGTACTGCGTCCAGTTCTGGAGTCCCTGTTACAGGAAGGATATGGATGTGCTGGAATGTGTCCAGAGAAGGGCCACGAGGATGATCAGAGGGATGGAGCACCTCTCCTATGGGGACAGACTGAGAGAGTTGGGGTTGTTCAGTCTAGAAAAAAAGAAGGCTACAGGGAGACCTTATTGTGGCCTTCCAGTATCTTAAGGGGGCCTACAAGAAAGCTGATGAGGGACTTTTTGGGCTGTGATGCATGCTTTTCAGTGATAGAACTAGAGGGAATGGATTAAAACTAGAGATAGGTTGATTCAGGTTAGACATTAGGAAGAATTTCTTCACCATGAGGGTGGTGAGACACTGGAACAGGTTGCCCAGAGATGTGGTGAAAGCCCCATCCTTGGAAGTTTTTAAGACCAGACTGGATGGGGCTCTGAGCAACCTGCTCTAGTGGGAGGTGTTCCTGTCCATGGCACAGGGGTTGGAACTAGATAATCTTTAAGGTCCCTTCCAACCCTGACAATTCTATGATAGTTTGGCTTAAAATAAACATATCTTCTACTAAATGTATCTTTTACAGTATGCTAGATGGACTGAGAAGATTCTGGCACTTCTTCTGCAGAGATAAAAAATAATGCAGAGTACACAAAACCAGAAAGAAAGGTCAGCAAAACAGATACTATCTTTGTAGAGTTTACCCCCAGTCCCAGCAAGAATGACAGAAGGAAACTAGCAAGATTCAAACCAGTCCTGCATTAATTATGACTGTAAGTTAAGTGGCCAACAAAAAACTATCTTTTCCCATCCAAATGGAGCCCTTCAGATTTAATGCAGTTCTACTGAAAAAACCTACTCATATTTTGCACAGTGCTTTACATACTGGCATAAAGTATAAAAATGACTAAATATAAGGACTTCACTAGGCATGGAAATGCATTTGTCTCTTGGTTCAGTCACTTGCTGTACTGTATGTTCAAACCGGTTCAAATCAAAACAAACCACTGCTGCAACAGCTTTGTAGTGTGGTGTCAAGACTTGAATTCTGCTGCATCTCGTATATAACCTTAATCTCCTTGATGGACTTTGTTATTTCTATAGGCTAGTTCAGAAAAGCTCTGGGGACAAAAACAACACATGTGGTTCCCTCTGCTCCATGATCACCTCTTTTGTGTCTACCTGGCAGACACCTCACAGAAAATCTACCACTGAAATGCAGGCAACTTCACAGTCCTAGAGGATTTTCCTTCACTAGCGCTTTTTCCCTGTTTTATCTGCTGACAATAATTTTCCACACATACCTTCTTAATTAAGGCTGTACTTGGAGGTAGGCAGGTCTTTGTTTTCTTCGCATGGGAAATAAAGGCAACTAAGATCATCAAGACTCTACACACCATGGAAGCAATAATGCTGCTCATCAGCCTGCTGCCATATTACTACTCCATAATCACTTTTAGACTGCCTTAGATGAGATCTCAGGCAAATCATCGACCATCCTCTGTTGTAAACAAAGATAGGCTAAATGCTCACTAGGACTACACATTATGAAAATGCTTTTCTACAAGCTAAATTACAGGAAGCTAATAACTTCACAAGGGGATTATGGCTTCTTTTTTGCTAAAGCCAACCAGTTTATTTTGCTTACTGTCAAACTTTATTTTTAAACTTTTTTTTTTTGGTAAGAGGAAATAACCTTGGTAAGCATCATATACTACAAGCAATTCTGCCTATTTAAATTGTAGCTCAGGTACTAGTAAACACAAATTCTTCAAAAATTCTGCCTGCAACTAGACAAAACTGTGAGTGAGTGGCAAAATTGAGAACTAATTTATCACATTTAGTCACAGCCTTGACAAGAGGTGTAAAGAATCATGTTCCCCAAAGGACCCCAAATTCCATGCTACATTGCTCTGTAGTTATACCCAAGAGGCGATCAATTAGCTAAAGCTCATTAAGATTCACCACACTATCACTACACCAGGGTCAGACCAGATATTGCAATATAGAAGAGGAGATTAGTAGCCCTGGAGTGCTCCTCCACACTCTCTTTCCAACAAGCCAGAGACTGATGTTTCATGATGTTAAGCAAACCTCTTAAGAATATGGGTAGTCTCACTTGAGAAATACAGGCAACTCAGAATGAAACAGATGCAACAAAATAGCAAGTGGCAACAAATCTCCCCATTTCTTTCTGTGTTTATTCAGAATGGATCCTCTCTGTCAGACTGGCACACATGTAATCCCCCTTGCTTCCTCAGTAAATACAAAGCAAAATAAAGACAACATATATGCATTTGCAGAAAAATCATTGACTGAGAAATTATTTGCTGTTTGGGAATTTGAAGGGTTTTACGATTATTCAGGACTACATCTCTAAACATGCTTCTTTTTAACTTCTGTATAATGTAGAGATCTTGGGGCTAAAAATCTGTGCTTGCCTGAATATAACATATGAGACTCTCAATAAACTCACAACAAAATACCAAATTAGCTTTAAAAAAAACAACCCAGACATGTAGATCAAGCTTGTTTAAATGTAAAAATCTGGCTGTGAATCATGTTTGCCTTAAAAACTGGCAACTCCATCATAAGTTTTGTAACAGAGTAGCATAGATCTGTATTGGTCAAGGATGGGAACAGCACTAGCCTCCTCCCTCCTGCTGCCAAGGGAGACATGGAGAAAGAACTGGAGAGGTGGTTTGTGTAAGTGCTGCATCAGCAGCAGGCGGTTGAGGGAAGGGAAGCAAATTGAAATGATTAATAAGTCCATGGCTGCTCCAAGACTGCTGTCCCGTTCTGAGAATTTTATTTCCTTGATTCTGCAAATGAGTGCACAGAAAACGCATATGCTGAACCCTTTGTACTGGTGATGGCTACAGGTTGGTAACTAACTGACATTGTTGGGACCAGCAGAGTTCTTCAGCAGAGAAGCAGATAGAGAGAAAGCAATCTCAGTTATCCTCACCATTTTTCATTATCTATTGAGATACTTTTCTGCCACTGATTTCTAGTTAGATTAGTTATCTTCAGCTGCTTCTAACTATTTTTGTAAGCCAAAATATCACTATGTGAGCATTCATGCAGATGAAAAGAATGCTGTAGTTGAAACCCTGACTTGATTTAACTTCGTTCAAGTTGACTAGCACTTACTCAGATATGTAGCCACAGTAAATTCAGGGGAGTGCAATTTACTTCTGTTTTATTCTTTATATAGAAACTCTGTCATATATAATTAATCTCCTTCACATCCATTTACTTTGATGGACTTGACTCTCTGAGCTCCTTTGTCACTGGTACATTACTGTCAGGGAGCCACTTTCTGCTGACAGTGACAAAGTTGTAAATCTGAGGTAAGTCTGCTGATCAGAGATGAGTTCAAAGACATGTAGGATTTCTCTCAATCTGCTTCAAGCCCCATATGGGATGCTGTAGAAAGACTCTCTGCAGAGGATCAGGCTCCATGTGAGTGACTGCTCTCAGAACCAGTAATGCAAGACCCAAAAGCAAGAGTTGTATTAATATTTGCAACACATACTTGGAAAGCTAAGTTAGTGGTGCTGCAGCTGCTTTCCCTAGGCTTGCTTCATGAGCAGAGTGCTTAACTTAGGTGACCTCAGCCATTCACTGCACATCTTTTTTTCCACCTGTGAAACAGAGAACCTAGGTAGATGTGTTAAACTAGTCAGCTTATTTAGGTCCTTCAACCCACATGGTACAAACAGCCTGTCCTCTTATCTCTACAGATTTATCACCTCCATATACAATGCACCTCTTGATATCAAGGTGTAGTCTCCACTGACATTTCAAGTGGGGTCATTTACTTGAACTTAGAGAAGTTCTCTTTTATTTGACCATGTGTAAGCCTTTATGACACCAAATCTGATGACTCTTACATATGATGAATATGTCTTGGTAGGTGTGTGTTTGATACTCCCTGTTAGACTAAAAGACAACTTATAATTATGAAGAAGTCCTCCTAAGAACAGGGAGAGATCAATCCTTCCCTTAACGCAGGCATCATTGCAATCAGCAGGAATTACAGTGGAAAAACAAAAGCCAGAGAGCATAAACAGATTAAAAGCAGAAGTGATTATTTTAGTAATTAAACATTTCTTAACTGAAATTACATGAAATGCAAAAGCAGCATGAAAGGTCAGGAGAGATTTTTGAAAGAGTGCTCCAGAGGAGGGAGGGATGGGGGGGGAAGCAATTAAATACAAAGATAGAAAGTTATGATGCATAGAAGATTATTCCAAGCAAGTGGCTGCCAGCAAATTGCATTGTTTTGAATGCTTAATTAATAAAATAATTTTTTCATTAACCATTGCCACTGGGAAGACAGATTGGAAAAAACATGCAGAAAACAGGACACATTTCTTTCTTGCTTGCATTTACATGAATCCTAAAAATTAATTGTTTATCTCCAGATTAAAGGATCAGAATGAATATGCGATTATTATTAGTGCTGCATGTGCAGGTCAAGTTTCCCAAATAATACCATCATATGAGAGTGGAAGGACCTCCTGATACAGGCCAGGAAGTTGCCTGATAGAATCTCTGCTTGAACTTTGAAAGTGCGCTATATAAGCACAGCTAGGAGCTTATGACCCTACCACTTTGACTGCAAAGCCACTTCTGAATGCTGCTTATTTCTTGTTTCAGAGCATGACATTCAGCCATTTTGTAAGTACTTTCAGGAGACCCAAGTTCTTTACCTCGAATTTTAAAGCTGACCTACATTATACCACAGGTAAACAAGATGCAAATGCTGTTAGCATTTAACCTCTGCCAGCAACTAAACACCATGCAGCTACTTGCCCACCACTTCCCCTGCCCCTCCACACACCCTAGGAGGGAGAAAAAGATGAGACCCCATGGATTAAGATAAGGACAGTTAAATAAAACAACACAAAGGGAGAAGAAAACAACAATAATAATGAGAATACTAATGAATTAATATACAAAGCAAGCAACAGAAACCACAAAGGCTCTCTGTGTACCTGAGACACCATCTTCCCTGCTCCGACTGCAAGGTGAAGCCACCCACTAGAACAAGTTGAAAACAGGTGCCTCCAGCCCAGGCCAGACCTTCCCTTATATAGGGGGCATGACATCAGTATGGTATTCAATATCCCATTGGCCAGTTAAGTTGTTTGTCCCAGCTGTGGCCCCTACCAGCTGTAGCCCCTCCCTACTGCTTGGGCAGGCAGCTGCTTGTGATAATTAACCTGAACTAAGCCTAGAGCATCACTAATTGCTGCTAAACAAAGTCTGTAAGATACTGATTATCTGGTATGATTGTATTTTCTTTTTTCTCTCTTCAAAATTGCCAGTTCATAGAATCATACAATGGTTTGGAATGGAAAGGAGCTTAAATGGTTACCTAGTCCAATCCCCAAGACATCAGACACTATGTCTTCCGTTGCCCTCCTTATCCCTCAAAGTTACTTAATACATATCCAACTTTTGCACCAAAATCTTTACCCTTGTAATCAAATTTGACTACCTCCCTGGCATTGCCTAAGTCAAAGCACAGGGAGGAGGAAATAAAGTGGCAATAGGAAAACACTGTTGATCTTTAGCCAAGTACTAGTAGACAGACATGATATGACCAGCATCAGCCTCCATTAGCAGTTAAAATCCTGTATTTTCCCAGTAGCTTGCTCTCAAATGTGGATAGGCCATGTTCAGTGAATATATAACTCAATAAGCATCAGCCATTACATACAAAATGCAATCCTAGTTACACGCAAGCAGTAAATATTGCGAACTTATCCACAGTCAATCAGACTGTCACAGGGATGTACCTGATCCAAAGACATCTTTATTCTGAGATCTAATGTCCCTTTTTTAAATCATAAATGCACAGGAATTTTAAGAAGCCAGCAACTAGAGCTGGGCTAGAGGATGCACTTTTTTCTTTAGTTGTGAGTAATACTCAAAGGCAGAAAGAAAGAAAAGGTAGGTACCTGAGGGTAAATTGTACTCTTAAAAGGAGGATAGGGAAAAAAAAAAAAAAAAAAGCCAAAAGTCCTAAACCACAGACAGGTCCTAATGACCTCACGTGAACAATATCCTTTTTAGCACATATCTAAGAAATAGTTTCCTCCAATGAATTAGAAAGGATAAATAAATCCTTGACAAGAGGAGAGACTGAAAGTTCTTGTTACTTGATTAAGAGGAAAAAGGCAAGCTGGTGGCTTCTGAAGACAAAAGGAATTGAATAAAAGGCCAGTGTGTAGATGTTCAACCTCTTTGTGTTCTCTGCTTAGTGTTTGTTTTGCTGTGTGAATGCTCTCCCCCTCTGCCTTCAGCACTAGGCCACAAGGAAAGCTGAGCTGTTGCTCAGAACTCTGACACCATCCATGATTAAAGCAAGGCTATGATCAAATGCAGTTTTTAGAGTCTCAGCTTGCAAGAAAGTGACTTTGTCACGCTACATGAATCAAAAGCTCAACTGGATGTTGTTGTAAATAAAAACATTTTAACAACAAGAAGGAGGAAGAATGAGACTTTGATCAAGCTACAATTAATTGATTACTATGTCCATTTCATTGTCCTTTCATGTCTAAGCTTCAGTAAACAACATGAGAGAGCAGAACCCAGCATGCAGTAGCAGGAAGGAGGCTACAGAGGGAAGTCCAGCAAGTAAACAAAGATTAAAAAGGGAAAAAGGAATAGAAAGGAAAAAAATAGATTACACGGAATAAATACAGAAGTCTACCATGCTCATGCCCAGAAGCTTAACCCAATTCTCCAGCTATGCCACTAAAAGGCAGAGGAATTTATAACCATCAGCAAAACACAGACTTTTATTTGCATTTATTTTTCTCACAGTAACCATATGGATTCTTTACTACCAAAATCATAATGGGATCTGTACAACCTAGCATAATGTTTCCAGTATGAAATGGATTAAGCACTGGGAAAGGACATTGACTTTCATTCTTTGAAATCTGAAAAGGAACCTTGTCTTTGGTTAACAAATAAAGCAGATTTTCCACTCTATTGAACGCAGAATTGCTATAGTCACAATTTCCTTCTCATCTGAGAGGTATCAGGATGGTCTTCAAGATTCAATCCTTCTCAAAGACATTCAGGCATATTAACAGCAGCAAGGGCCACTGAAATACTTCAGGATGCATATATATAGTCAGAAAGCTTACAGGCTCCTTTTCTTATGGAGTCAAGAGAGACCCCCAATCCCTTCTTTTCCCCTAAGGCAATTCAGCATCCTAATACTTCTGCTCTGAATCTTCTCTCAAGACAGTCAAGGCTCCCTCCATGGTTCAACTAAAAAGCCTACCAATACCTGCTTCACTTACCAAAGTCTATCCTTTCTAATTATTGCTCTCAACTTTGAGAGTTTCTTTGGCACTAAATCTACTCCTGCTTTGGCTTAATTTAGTAATCTGAGTCACAAGAGCAATCTAAAACCTAGAGCTGGTCTTAGAGAAATTCCAGGTCATGTTTTTACATACAAAATAGCATTCTTATTTAATTTTTTTGTTCTTAATAAAATGTCCTGCTTGGTTGCACCTCAGTGTCATTTGAGCTCTGCAGCAGATTCAATGTACGAGTACAGGAAGGAAAGAGAAATCCAAGTGTAACCCACTTACTTCCAAATGATCATGATAACTAACAGGTAATAGAGCTGATATGATTTGAGGTCAGTAGCTGTTACAGAACAACAAAAGTACATAATTCAGACATGTAAATTGTAGAGATAGGTGTACAGCCAAAAAAGGCATTTATAAAGCCTCACCTATTGTCCTGAAAGGGCCTGGCACTCAGCTCTCACAGTAAATCATTGCACTCATGTATTTACTAAATGTGTTCATTATTAAAACTTAACTAATTCACTTCCATACCTGGTTATTGTTATCTTTTCCACTTGCATAAAGTAAGAAGTTTTTTCTGGCCATGAGTCACTAGCATCCTTGTAATGGAATATGACTAAAATTCCATTTCCACTAAATTAATGCAGTGGAATAACCAAGAAGTTGAAGTATTCATTTAGACAATTGGACTAGGATTAACTTTTATTAATATACTATTTGCCTTTCTAATTTTTCTGTGGACAGTTGTTAAAATCTTGTATGTGTGAGTCAGCACTGTCTCTTAAAAGATAAAAAAAGAGCATTAGAGAGAGATGAAAACAGTTACACCTATATACAGTGCAAAATTCTTAGATGATTCTTACTTTTCACAATTAATTACTCTATATTCAATACAGAAAAAGTGTTGATCTAAACAGGGACTGCATCAATATAATTCTGGTCATTCAATTTAAACTCTACTGAGAGCCAGAGTGGAAACAGTGATATGATATACCAGGCTGTATTTCCCTAAGTTGGAAATTCAGACTTACGAGCTTCAAAATTTTAAAACTTCCATTACAAAACATGGCTTTACTTTATGCCACCTGGCTACTCCCAGGAGAGACTTTTGTCCACCTTTAGAAACATCATTTTCCTCTGCTCTAGGATAAATACATTGCTGTTCCTTCCTCCAGCAGCTACTATTTTCCTCAAAAAGCTTACAAGATGGTAAATGTAACCCTTCTTTTCCTGTTCCTGCTCTCCCTTGTCTTTTCTCTATTATCTGTTCTGCAACTCTTATTCACCCACCTGCAATTTGCAGCGCAGCAGCTAAGTGACCAGGAGCAGAGCTGCCCCTATATCTTAGCACCCTTTGGAGAGCTTCGCTGGCCCCATGAAAGTGGGAAATCAATTTTCAGAGCCAACATGGAGTCTGTGGCTTCCTATGACATAAATATAACTTGTCTGATACCCCAGCACCTTCTTTACTAGAATTTCTTCTTGGCTCAGCCTTCTGGGTTTTGCCTGCACTATAACTCACATGTCTGTAGCACTTTATGGCTTAAATCCTCAGCCTATTATGTTTCTTTCTTTTTGACACACATTCCTATCACAGGCCAGGCTTCTAAACTGATTAAATTTAAGCCCACTCTGGGGCGGGGGGGGAAGTATATTTTTAACTTCTTATTGCTGCATCAATATATATGGTATAAGAAAGGTCTAGTTCTGACAGCAACTGACACATTTGCAAGCCACAGTGATTGCTGTCATCTCTAGGCCTCCCTCACTCCCCAAAATGGAGAAAATCTGAAAAAAAATATGAATGATGGACAAAGAGTTACAGTCATTAAGAGATAAATGTTTTTGTGTGTCACAGCATCAGCAAGACTGCACTGTCACAAATGGGTGGCTCTCTTTATGTCCTCAGTCCTCACTTGCTTGAGAAGTCATCAGAGTCAAAAATTTCTGAAATTTTGAGGGCATGTAATTAGCTGTGTGACTTATGTGCTGGTTCATATTTGTCAGAATATTTGGTGAATATTTGGGCCAGAACTTACATCCCAAGTAGAAAGGCAGAGGGGCAACAGCCAACTGACCCGCTTCAGAAGGTGTTTAAGTATTTTCCAAAACCAAGCATCACTATGTCTACTAAAGCACACTGAAATCCTTCTCCCTGGGGATGTTACTCAAATCAATACCTCTCTTAGCCAAACTACCAGCTAACCAGCACAAGTGCTTGCTGGGACTCCACTTAAGAGCAATGCTTTATGGCCACCAACCACATGGAAAAGGAAGGGGATGTAGATGCCTTAGGAATAGCACACAGATGAAGATATAAGATGCTTCTTCTGACTTTCTCAGCCTCAATAGTCAGCAGTTTAGAAATCCCTAAAGGCCATAGATGTAAGGCTGAGTATAATTGCCCTCACAACTCCCTTTCCTTCCTGTGAAGGTGTCTTATCATGTGACCCTGTGTACACTTTGGGCCTTCATTCCATGGGACAAATAGCTTCTGTTGCAGCATCATGTGTTTTGAGTTTTTCATCTGACTGATTCACAGGATGTGTCTACTCCTGGCACTATGAGAAATGAATACTTATTTCTTATTCTACTTTTGATGCTTATCATGATTTGATAAGCTTCTACTATAGTGGCAGACACCACGATGTCTCTTCCAGGTTGAAATATCCTCCCCAGTCTGTTTAACCTCTAACCACGTGGAAGTCATTTTACACTTTTTTAGCCATCCTGCCACTCTGCTCTGTACATCATCTAGTCCTACTACATCCTGTTTGGGGTGAGGAATGCACCCTACACACACTCTTCCAGAATAATTTTCCAGCAACCATTGCATTTTAGCTTTTGAGAATTAAGCTAAATTTTTCAGAAATCTATCCACTGTAACACTACAATCTGCTTCCCAAGCTAGTGAGAGTTAGTTCGCAATACAGTGCAT
This sequence comes from Actenoides lindsayi, assembly GCA_025331215.1. Taxonomy (NCBI): domain Eukaryota; kingdom Metazoa; phylum Chordata; class Aves; order Coraciiformes; family Alcedinidae; genus Actenoides; species Actenoides lindsayi. The sequence continues at coordinate 9,829 of WTSP01012501.1, read as the reverse complement.
AATTGCCTTCTGCAGTGGAACGCTTATTAGAAAAAATGCATGCTACTTAGAGGTGAACAGTGTGCCCCAGTGATAGAACAAAAATATGATTTACCAAGCCAGTTCCAAAACAGAGACAACCCACCAAAGTTTATTCTTCCAGCTTCTTAATTCCATTTAATTATTCCCATGCTGTCTTCTTGATAGTGCCTTGTTCCAGCTGGGAACAGAAATGGATATCCAAAAGATTGTTGGGCATAATCAGCATAACTCACTTTTATTTCAGAACCATTTTTTTTTCTGACAGAACTTAAATGTTTATCTGATATTTACTTGTTCTTGAAGGCACACATTAGCATACCTAATTTGGGCTTCTCACACGCCTCTGATTCTTTGACTGCTTACCTTACAGATACTGGCTTAAATGTTCTACATCTTCAGTTATCTGATTAAAAAAAAAAATGTAGTACCAACAACAAAAAGTCAAGACAATTTCCTTAGTGAAAGAGAGGAATTACCTAGATATCTAAGCACGGAAACAAAAATAAAAATGAATCAAATACAGCAGGGCATATCATATCAGATGAGGGAAAAAGATAAAGAACCAAATTTCACAGTCACAGCAGTGAATATCTGACATCACGCTTCATTCTGTTCAACTTATGCTTAAATCCTGGATCATGTAGCATCATTTCAAGGCAGTTAATATTGCAATAGTGAGAGGTTATTAAAAGAGTTCACAGGCCCATTCAACAAGTATCTCTAGTGCTGAACATCACATTTTTAGATAGATAATATCAAGTGAAACAATACTGTGACTTCTGAAGTACTATTATCATTCTTATTCCCATTTTCACTTTTGCTTAAAGAACACCAGTGAGATACCTTAAAAGCACAAGATACCCAACTAAAATGTTTTAAACTCGAGTTTTGTAAATCCTGAGGCATCCAAATCAATACACATTCAAGGACAATGCAGTTAGTGGTGAGGGAAGTGAATTATACCTATCGTGAGGTCTTGCTGGAGTTTTATTAAAGAGAAAAAGAAATATCCCAAAGCTCCCAACTGTTTTATCTTGTAGAGCTGAAAACTTGTGAATAAAGTGGTTTTAAATGGAAGTAGTGACACTTTTACTAAAGCAGCATGAATGTCACAGCTGTAATAATAGCCCACCTGTGTCGTTGTCCAGGCTTAAGCATATATGCACACAGGGCAAGACATACAACTACTGTCAGCTGTATCTTTATTACTTCTACCATGACTGATGCTTTGTAGCCCAAACATATATCCCCAGTGCCCAGCTTGATGTTGGGGTCTTTTTCTCATTTTACAGCCCAAATGTACATCCCTAGCTAGTAGTTGGATTTTCTGTTATTGCCTCATGTTTTCAGTGCTTGATATATGAGCTCTAGGCAACTGAACTCTACCCTTCCAGAAACATCAAATGAACAGCACTCTGGAAACACTAAGAGTTGCATGGTATCCCATCTGACTCCGATTATGCTTTAAAATATAAAGAGCTAATCTTGCCAGTACTTATTGCTGTGTGAATAATACTGACTACAATGAATAATAGTAGCACAGAAGTCTATCCAGAGTAGTCACACTGTCATCACCTGTAGCATTAAATCACTAAATTATTAAGTAGTACAGGGGTAAAGATTACACAAGCAGATATTTAACAGGTACACTATCTATGAATATTAGCTTCAGATGTAACAAGACAGTATGCCTGCAAGTACCGTGCAAGCAATTTTCTTCTTCGCAACAGTGTAAACAATTTCTACACCTTGGAAAGGCAAACAAACACCTGTGTACAATGCATTTAATAATAGATCACTTAAAATATTTCTGTTCAAATAGAATTGTAGCACCAAGCCTCAACCTAACAGTTTTTATGGATCCATTAGCTTGAGTAGGTGCTGAATCTTTGAACTGGAGTAACAGATTTGAATATACTTCCTCAGATTCATACCTTACAAAGTGTGGTTGCTAATTTTGAAAGCTTGAGCTACTAATGTAATACCCATGTGCCTGAACAGTGCATTGTATGAACTCCAATGCTTCTTAATCTCTTCTCTAATTTATAAATGTGCCATATATAAAAAAGCAGGGTCTTTTTCAATCATATCATTTAAGTGTCAAAGATGCTGAGTACAAACATTTCTAAGATATGAAGTATTAGACTATCAATGCATTTGTATTTCAGCAAGTTAGTCAAATTGGACATTTCAATTTAATTTTAAACTTAATGTCCAATTTATGTAAAAATTTTTCACATGGTTTTCAAAGCTACTTGTATCAATCAGACATAGTCTTCTGGTTGGTAATTACAAGTTTTACAAAACTACATTTCCATAAGTAATGAAAGCTAACTGAGCTCACTGCTGGAGTATTTTTTGATTTTGTTTTTATTTGGGTTTTTTGATGGTGGTAGTGGTTTTTGTTTGTTTTGGTTGGTTTTTAATGCAAAAATTATACAGTGCCTCCCACTACATTACCCATTATTCTAAAAAATGACAGCTTGCTGCTGGGAATTTCTTACAAATCAAATATATTTTAGCTGATGACCAATTTTGCTGCAATCTATGGATATTATCTTGGTGTAGATGGTTTCTCCTTAGGAAGGCAGGCATAAGAAGAGAAGGGAGATAGTCACATCATGGACTACAACATGTGAAATAGAATGGCACGGTAGCCTATCCACTCTAGATAGAAAAGCAATGCTTTCCTGGAGAGCAGTTCAGGTCACCAAATGAGGCTCTACATCTGAACTACCCCCTAAAGGAGGCTTAAGACCTGTTCGGATGCGTTTCTGCATGATCTGCTCTGGTTTTGTCCTGCTCTATCAAGGGGGTTGGACTCACTGATCTTTGGAGGTCCTTTCCAACCCCTAACATTCTGTGATTCTGATCTCTGCACTGATTATATGGAATACCTGTGCTAGCCAGACCAAGTGTTTGTGTTGGATGTTTAAGGTAACATGCAATTAAAATTAGAATTCACTTAAAAGAAATATACATATATATATATATATATATAACAAATCAAAGAATAATTGTTTTGTGACTCATTAGAGCTAAGCCATGTATGAAGGGTGGCATTGCCTGTAATATTCTACTTGGGTGCCTGAAATTTTATCTGCAACCTTTCCTTGCTACATGTGTGGGTGCAGCTCCTAATAGTCCATAAACAACAATTTCTTCCATACTTGTTAATGACAGCAGCAGCATAATCACTTGTTGGTCTGAAACCTTTCTTACAATAAATATAAAAAGAGAAAAGTGTAAGGAAGAATAGGATCTAACGTCAGTACGGTTCAGCACTGACAAGAATTCTGCTATTTTTGGATGAAAGGGAAGTCAAACAAAGAAGTTTTTCAGGGATATTGAATAGGAAGTCCTCTTAACTACATGCTTTGGAGTGCTTTCTTGAATTCACTTTACCATAGTTTTATCAATGCAAAGGGTATTTGTAAATTTTATATTTTACTATACTTATTATAAATGGGGTATTCTGAAGCAGACTCCCTCTGCTACAGAAGAGAAGTTTTTTAAACTACTGAGCTATGCATATAAATAACTAGGCAGAAAAACAAGACACAAAAAACCCTGAGATAAACACAAGTAAATTGCTAGATAATCTTTCCTGTAGATTGCACTTTAGCTAAATTACCTGTACTGATCTCAATTATCCAAATGGCTCCATTAAACAAATGGGATGTCTGAGAATCACACAGGAATATGCATTCTGATTTTGCTCCCCAACCTGTTTGATTAATGCTACAAAGCTAATTAATCTCAAGGAGAAACATAAGATCTGTGCTTCATATTGTACAAGTTACCAGCTGCTAAGTTACCAGTTGACAAAAGAACTTTTAATCTAACAGGTGCATTCACTATTAATATGTTCTCTACTTGATATTACATTTTAGGACTGCTTAATTATTGCTCACCTTTCCCTTAAAACCAACTTTCTATAGCATGAATTTGAACCGTTAAAAAAATCTGCCAGATAACTTATGCAGAAAGACTTGTGAAATTCTACTTATAGGAAAACTTCTAATGTTGTTGGTAAGTAATGAACCACAAACTACAGTACTTAGGTTGTGGGACTGAAATTTTCTAAGCAGCAACATTTCATCATCATTTTTTAACCCCTACAGGAGAGACACACCTAACTTTGGGCATGATAGGAACACTGAAGTTCACACTTAATATTTGTTTGCAAGCCTCTCTGCCATACAGAAGGCTACTGAATGCTATGATGATATATAAATAGATGACAATGTATGCTCCATAAAACAGGAGCAGGTCATGTTAGTTTTAAATCTTTTCAAGATGAGTGTCTTTGGATACTAGGCTCTTGCAATTCTACCACATAAAAGGGTTTCCCATTATGGAGGTTAGCATAAGATCTCCTCTTGCTGAAGTGCTATAGTTTTTTGTAAAACATCTCAGGCAATTGACTAAAACCAGATACCAGCAGAGTGATGAACCAGTGGCTTATTACAGGATTTCCATTGCCAGATAACCATGAACTTTAATATCACTATGAAATCAACCAACATGACAACAACAAAACAACAAACAATCAAGAAAGAGTATTTACTATTACAGTCATCATCAACATTATTACATTGAATAATATTTATATAAAATTGTATAGTTATTCTACTATTTATGAAAAAGTTTACTTGATAGCTCTTCAATGTAAGGAAGTGTAAGTATTAGTCAGTCCTGTGAAAATACACATTCTGCTAACTTTATTTTTAGAAGTCTAGGAAGTTTCTCATAGATATTTAACTGTATGAAAGTGTGAGATATGTGCTGAGCTTAAGAGCTAAAGATTTAGAAGCTCTGTGTTCCCAAAAGGAGGACTTTTCTAAAAAGAAAAGTAATGATTTTTCTTCAAAGAAGCATTGAGCTGAACTGTATTTTAAATACTTCAAGAAATAAAGCAGAACAAGAAAAATTATCAAAGTGTTTCAACTACTTATGAAATTTATAAGTATATCTTTGGCTAGAAACCAAGTACAGCCTGCTACATTCAAAAGCTTACATGTAATTTGGCATATTTCTCTCAGAGGTATGTTTTAACTGTCAGCAGAAGATAGACAATAGAGACAAAAACAGCAGATGGGACCAGAACATTGGTTACAAATCCAAATAAAAGAGCTTATAGAAGAGGAAAGTCTGAAATAACCTAGTAAAAAAAATTGTATTCTGTAATCACAACATAAATCTTTACAATACACAACATGCCCTTGTCCTTTAGTATCCAGAGAATATTTCTTACTCCATTCTCTATTTCTTTCTCTAATCTATATTACCCTGGTGAAACAAATAAAAAAAGCAATTTAATGTCTTACAGTAATTTAAAAAAAAATATTAGAATACCATTTTTCTCTATTAGAGCTTTTTATGGCTGCAGAAACAGCTTATAAGTAAAGATTTTTGTTTTGTAATACACACCTTTGCAATTACAGAAATTATTCCTAAGATTATCAACTAGATTTGTGCATGCATACACAAACTCATTTTCAAGCAAAATATTTTCCTTTTTTTTTCTTAAGAATTATTTTTTGTTGGTAAGAAAAAGCTGTTCAAATAACAAAGAACACAAGCAGAAAATATTAAACCAGGAGATCTGCATGTTTGGTAAGCCTTTGATAAATTTCTTCTTAGAACAGTATCTACACTTCTACACTTCAGATGTTGGGTTTTTTTCTGTTATGATTACACAATACTCCGCTGGGAAGTTTTAAGAGGAAAGAAGAAATGGTAGAAGAGTAAGAGAAACAAAACCAGTGGAATGCTAGGAAAATGAGTAAAAAAGCTAAAAAAGTTAAGTGAACACAACTCATTGTAGGAGGCTGAAAAGCAGCCATTTCCAATATTACTGGAAGCCTCAAAATTATGGAAGTTACTTTGCCAGAGATGAAAATAGAAGTAAAGCTGCTTCTCAAGAAGGCCACTAGCACACCTAAAAGTAGACAGACCCTCAATCAACACAAATCCTTTGAGGCACAAAATTAAACTTGGCATGAATGAGGGCATTCTGGGAAGCAACTTACAAGGAGGAGGAAGAAATGTTCACATCAAGACTTATTTGGGATGACTGGTCAGAGGAAACTGTAGGCAGGAAAGGAAGGTCATAGTGCAGACTGGACATGGAAGACAGAAGGATGTAGACAAATGAATATAGGAATAAGGAGAGAAAGAGAAGGTAAAAAATGGGAAGGGCATTCACAGCGTAAGACGTACATTTCTAAATGTCCCCCACACTTGTGGGGAACAGCTAGGGAAAATGGGAGAAAATGGAGGAGAAAGAAAAAAGAAAGCACATGCAGGAGATGGGAAAACAAACCCCCAAGGCCTGCAGCTCTGAGACTAGAAACACACATTACAATTTCACTGAAGAAATTAGTCCTTTAATGAACATTGTTATGTGAAAAAAGCCCTAAGTCAAGCTACACCACCAAGAACCTCTACAGAGTTAACTTATATTGTTCTGTAGGAAGACACATGTACACTAATAAACTCTTTCTCCTTTACCATATGTTACCTTTACACTACAGGCTATTGCTAAACCACAGTGACAGAGGTCCTGCAATGTAGACAAGGTCTGTGCAAGCAGGGTGATGTCTAGGGGGAAGAACGGGGAAGACAGTCTGACAGATATTTAGAAGTGGAAAAAGAGATAGTAAAATCCAATTAGGAGAAAATCACTGAAGCCTCGTGTTGAGCAGTTAAAATTGCATTCTTCTGTCCACCGAAGGCCCAGTTTTCACAGAATCACAATGTTTTCCAACATTTGAGCATATGACCATGCTGAGATAGAGATTTAATGAAAAATTATGGTATAGGTCAAACAAAGCTTTTGGTTTTAATGTCTTACAACTCTATCAAGTCAGCTTCATACTTGTTTCGGAGATAGTCACTTGCTCTTTTAAGACAAATAGTAAGTAAAGGAAGAACAGACAAACGAAGGTCTTTCATTCTCTCCAACCCAACAGAAAAGGAGGAATGACCAAGGAGTGAAAAAATACCTCAAGGTAAAGTCACAGAGAGCAGACTAGGGACTTGAGAAAAAGAAAATTCAAGTAGTAGCTGAACTGAAGTTAGCATCCGTCAAGCAGCAAATCTTTGGCTTTGTCAGACTCAGTAGTTTCCATTCCACTGAGGCTGACAGGAAAAAAATGGCACCTAACTGAAGTGAATGTCTTTTGAAAATAATACAGACTTCAGTTTGCTTCATGCTGCAGGACAAAGATTTTTGTACTTTTTCATAGTAGGATTCACTTTGAAAGCCCAGAATGCTGCTGGCCAGAATGGTATGCAAGAATTCTCAGTGCTCCGTGAAAAGAACAGGGAAGAAATCCAACTGTTGCAGGCATGTGACAATACTGAACTTGTTTAGAATCTTTCTCAGAAAATAAGGCAGTATTTTCCAGTAAAGGAGGTGTTATGTGCCCAGAAATATTTTTTGTTGTTGTTAATAAGTAAGAAAAGATATCTGGCAAAACACCTAACCTAGATAATTTTGTGCTGAGTGGGTAGTACAATAACACTGACCCCTTTGGTACTGAGTTAAGCTGTTCATCAACAGATGTGTCTCTGTGACACACTGACACAATAAGTAGCTCTCCGTACTAGTGGCACATTCAGTGTCAGACTGAATATCAGGATATCAGACTGAATAGTTCATAACCTTTTTATATGTTTTAGCACGTAGTTATTTAGTCATAGGTATTTGACAGAAAAACAATGCAAGAGTTGTTCTGCCTTCAAAAAAAAACCAACAAAAACCCTCAAAGTTTTGCATTCAACTCATAAAAACTACCCTATCAGCTCATGCACTGATTTAACTATTTGAGTTCACCAGTAAAGAGAAACAAGTTGAAGAAGGTTGCACCTACTGTGGGGTCTATTTTAAAAACTGTCTGACCAGAAGAGATTAATATTAATGAAGCACTGAAGACTAAAATTGGTCCCTATTAGGGTACAATGCTTCAGGTTAATATTGCTCTGTAGTGTGTAGGAAGGCCAATCTACAATAGATGATGAGCACAACCATATGCATTTACAGCTCTCTAAAGTACAAACGTGGACTGGCTTTAACAGCTATCTGCTATAGCAAAGTTTCAAATTCACTAGATGTCAGTAATTCAACTAGTCTCTCTCTGATCTTGGCATATGAGAAACACTTTGAAGAGGAAGGTGTAAATCACCATCTTGCAGCATGCCCAACTAGCACAATACTTCATTCTTCTGCTCTGTGTTACTTCAGATACCGTAAAGCAAGCTAAACAATATAGAGAGACAGTGTCAGCACCAGAAAAACATGCCTCAGGATGAAGAAATAGAGAAAGGTGTTGAAATAAAATAAAAAAAGCTGTCTTCCAATTTTGATCCCTGCTGGATTGCCACAAAGAAATTCATGTAACTGATTATTTCCATAAAGGCAGTTTTCCCAGTGCCCTCGACTGGTGTTAGGAGTTTCCCAATTTACGAGAAAAACATTTTTTTGATAGACAATGTCAAGTAATTACCAAATAATTGACATACCAGTATACTTAAACCTAGGTAAATTGAAGGTGACAACTTAAATTTGTGAGATATTCAGGCAGACAGATGATACATCATAAGTGTATTGAGATGTATGGAATCCTCCACCCAACCAGCTTCACAATTAAATATAATGGGTATCATAGAAGGTAGCTAGAAACAATGAAACCATTGTAACCTAAAACCACCAGTACTATGAGTCTGTGAGAGATCCTTGGAGGACCAAATTCTGTTCACTGTAAACCTGCAAGCTGGAAACTGGTGGATTGCAACACAGCTGAAATAGCATTACTGCTCTGTATTTCTGAAATGATCAAGATGATTGCAGATTTGTTTCTGTGACTTTAAGCTGGTGCCTGTGAATTGATACTGGGGTTTGTTTCAGAGGCCTAGAGGCAAGCTGAATAATTTAGTTGAAATCCCAGCATCTCTTCTTATTTGTACCTTTCTCTCTCAGTTTCTCCTGGTAATAATATTCTTGCTTCTGGCTAACTCTACTGTATATTACCAAAGTCTCATCAATCTGACAGAAAATGTATCTCTTCTCTTTTCCCAAACTGACCATAAGGCTGACACATTTTTTTTCCTACCTATCACTAAAAGCAACTGCAGAAAACTAAACCAAACAACCCCTCTAACTTTGCAATTATATTTAAGATGTACCAAATCAGATAGCTAGAAGTGCAAGAAAATTTTGTAAAGTAAAATCACCCAAAAAACAGGGCTAGTCGGAGAACCAGATTCTATTCAATATAAATCTGAAAAGACCTGCAAAAAATGGAACTTCATTTCCTATTTATTCAAAATTAGTGGAATTATTAGAGTGTTTAAGGGGAAACATGTGCTTTGCTTCACCAAAGTTAATACGGTATATCAGTTTTAAAACTGAGCTAGAAACAAAAACTGATTTATATGGATATAAAGATATATCCAAAAGGGTTTATGAGGAAATAATGTAAGAAAAATTTCATCAACAACATAAAGGAGAAGCATGCAAGAACTGAAGCTATTGTTTTAGAAGAAAAAAGCAGATAAGGCTTTTGATTTTCCAGAGGGTTGAAAATGAGTGAGGTATTTATTGTGTATGAGGGGATAAAAAACTCAAAAAACCCCATGAAGATAAAAAGGTGAATTATAGTTGCACATAGGAGAGAGAATTCAGTTCAATTCATATACTTCAGATACAAGTGAAAGTTTCCTCAGTGTCACAGTTTAGGGTCAGGGAGGCCCCTTAGACCTATAACAGATGCTCTCTGTTAACCCCCCTCCCTCCCCAAAG
>WTSP01012500.1:18408-34451 GCA_025331215.1 Actenoides lindsayi | reverse complement strand
GGTGATTGGCTAAAGTCCTACAACACCCATTTCAAAATATTTTTCCAATGTACCATGAACAGAACTTAGCAAAACACAACGTGTTAGTCTAGCTTACAAAAAACATCCTACTGTTTTTCATAACATGCGTGAGAAAGGCAGGATTCTCACTGAATATTGTGAGAACCTGAGAAAATCCCTCTTCTAGCAGTTTTTCAGCATCCATAGATGACCTTTAAAAATCCCCTCCAGCCCAAACCATTCTATGATTCTACGATAAAGTTAATTATGAATTGAATGAAGTGTAAGGCACAGACAAAATTATAGTAAAGAAATGGAACAAACTTATTTGCATGTAGAATTAAATTTACCGTCTACAGGCAGAAGACTTCTAGGCTTGTAATTCCCTAAATAGAAGGAAGAAAAGTCATTGGCTTAGCCCAAATGCAGGTTAACTATGAAGCAGCCAGAGCTTAGTTAAACTTACTGAAAATGAGAGGAGGATGACACAGTTACGAGCAGTTCAGGATTGCAGCCTAAATTGCCACACTCTGTCAGTAAGGTCACTAACAAGAAATGGACTTCAGGCTTTCAGATGTTGCACATATTTTGATTTTCCTTGTAAGAAATATGTGTTCTTGTTACATCGACTGCTCACAAACCTAAGGGTTATTAGTGTCCAAAGTGTTGATACGTATACCTGTGGCTCTGCCTGTGTCCCTGCAAGTGTAGATAGGACTGACCTACACCAGATGTATTGCTGATGTCATCATGACACGATTAAGCCTCTAGAGTGGAATGAAATTAGATGTCTAAAGTTTTTCTTGTTCTAGGCCTCAGATACATCTCATGAAACCTCAGAAGTCAAACTTTAAGATTATCTCTGCCCTCAGAGCCAGCAACAGATTTCAAATTCCTCTCTGCAAGAGGATGTACAGTTACTTGAAGTTCCAAGCAAGTTAAAGGTATTGAAATAATGGTAGTAATTCCTATGCTGACAATAATCACCTAGAAGAGGAAAAAGCAACTGATATAAGGCAATATTCACTGTTTGCTTATGGTAAACGTGGGACATAGCCTTCTCCATTAAAAGGCAATCACATGTTTTATTCAAGTTGGGCATTTGGACCCAAGTTCTGATATGGGTTATACCAATGTAAATTTAAACTAAATCCCATATGAGTGCAATTAATAGGAACTCACGCAAACATAACTGAAGGTAAAGTTTACCTGGCCAAATAGATTTGTTTGGCCTCTGAATTCTGGCTGCCTCCTGAGATCTTTCAATCATTATGTGTGACCTGACTGGCAAAATCCTTTGTAAAAGAATGTCAAGAATATAAATAAAGCATGTGGAAGAGATGACTTCTCAAGTAGTTATAGCAGCCAATACCACGCGTTTGCATCCAGTTTGGGTTCCACTGCTCACTCACCCTCAAAGTCAAGTTTTTGCTCATAGTTAGATGGAACCTCCTCTGTTCCAGCCTGTAGCTCCGGTAAAGAGAGTTGTACAAGGAGTAACTGCACTTCTGTTTCCCAAATTAGCCAGAACATTCTTTAAAAAAAAAAAATAAATAAAAAATCTAATATCCTGTAGTTTGACTTCCAATAGTAAAATATGTTCCTCCCCAAATACTTCCATTCATCACAGTGACTTCCACATAAAAACATGTATTTTTTCTATGCTTTTATAAGATCAACTTAACAGTTTTTAATTTAGAAATTTGATTTTAGCTGAGAAAAAAAAAAAAGGCTAGGAAAAACAGTTCTTCTGCCTAGAGAATATTTCAAGAAAAGACAGTAAGTTGAGGGCTTACTGTACCTTCTATTCTTCCCCTACCCTTTCAAGAAGGGAATGCATAAGGGATTTATGTGTAAAACATGAGTCTATTATTTCCTCAGCAATAGCTTTAGCTAAGGCTACTGACCTTAGCTGCAGCTAAGTCTCTTGAATAACAACTTAATGCAGTTCCATCTCTCTTCTGGGGTTTTATACCAAGATTATTGTTGTGTCATCATCCCTTGTAACAGTACTTGTCCCCTTATCAAACATATCACCATACTGAGCTGGATTTTCCTTTAGTCTCCTGCTTCCAATCTTGACAGAAGAGAGTAAGCCTAGTGCTGAAATACCTTACAAGTAACTTTTTGTTTTCTTTTGTTTTGTTTTTAGTTTAGGGTGTGTCTGAGAGCAGCAAGATACTTTTCTAAGAAGGAATGTCTTCATTTCAATATAAGTAATACCAAACTACCAAGTATGTGGTAGGAATATAATTGCTGTATTGAGGTAAAAAAAATACTCAAGTTATTGAAGTAATTTTGTAAAAGATGGTGAGCATTTAAATACCGATTACTACTTAACCACCTGAAGTACCTTCAATAGTTTAAAGACTTGCCATGTTTCCCAGCCTTAAACTATTTGCCTGGATGCAGTCCTGTGTAGTGTACTCTAGGCAAACCTGCTTTGTTGGGGGGTTGGACTGCATGATCTCTAGAGGTCCCTTCCAACTCCAGTGATTCTGTGAGTCTGTGAGACAGATTGTAAGCTTGATTTACCACCTCTCCTACAGGTCATTCTACTTGCTACAGTTAAGTTGCAAAATACAGAGACAGATTAGTGTTAAACTGTGGTGTTTCACTCTTAAACAAAGATGAAAAGAAACTCATCTTAAACAGGGACTTCTGTCTTTAACAGTTAAAAACATGATGCCTAAGGCATCTTGTTATTTTCATTCTGGTTCCTGTTATTTCCTCAGAAACATTTGTCGTAAAAAACTCACTTAAAACTCTCTTTCTAACATCTGTAAAAGAAAAATAAATTGAAATAAAATTCTAACTCATGTTTAAATGACCTTTTGATTTAGAGCAATTAAATGCCTCTTTTCAGCACGTTTCCAATAACAACATTTTCATGATAGTTTTTCATGGGACCTTTGTGGCAGAAGTCTAAATTAAGCATTAGTCTGATTGTTATTACATTGCAGCAGTCCTTCAGTAACAGACCATAAAAATAGGGAAGACCAAATTATTCCTACCTCCGTTTTTCCCATTTTGTTCCTCACTTTGAATTGGCCCACACAATATCCCTTTTGATCCTTTTTTTGAAAGACTAGATGTATATAGTAAAAAATCTTGAAAAATACTACTTTCTTCATTGACCCATGTGCTAATTAGTATAATCTCATTTATCTCCTGCGCTTAAGGAGAGGAAGAATTAGAATATGTATTTCATAAAGAAGGATGATGAATGGATTTGGAAGAAATCTGAACAATCAATACACTTTCAATTTGTTGCATTAGTCATTGTTTGCAGTTCAGTGTGAGCTTTTTCAATCTCATCAGAATAAGTGAACCATAAGATGTTCACACTTATGAGTGAATGGAGAAAATTGAGATATTAAAGGAAAAAAATGCAAATCTCTGATAAACTTATCTCTCTCTTTGCTGATACCCTTTATGCCATCCCAGTTACATTAAAAATGCTCCACTTCATCATAAGTATTGCAAAATGAAAGCTGTCAACCTGAAAATATACATTCTGCATTTTCTGCAGTCTCAGGCATGTGATAGGAGCAAACCTAGGCCAGTAATATATTCACCTCACCCACTCTCTTTATAAAGACACATAACTAACCCCACTGAAACAGGTAGAACTACTTGAATATTTAATGATTTGTTATATTACCTCCTGTATACAGTATTAATCTCTCACCATATGCTATCTAAAGGATTATGTATACAACCTTAACTCTACCTAAATTAAAATGTTATCTTGATTAATCTGAAAAACAATTTAATTTATTTTGCTCTGTATGGAATGAAAAAGACATAGGACCATTAGTGGAGATACACACTGATGCAAGGCAATATATGAAGAGTTTACATGTAAATATCTATCTCTTTTTTTTGTTCTCCAGGTGTAATTATCCCTTTCATTACAAATGCAGAAGAAGCATCTGGCTTTGCAGTTTAATGTCTCCTGACATCTTAGGATTCTAGACATGGAAAAAATGCATTATAAACATATACAAGATATTTCAAGTCAGTTCAAGCTAATATGGTGTCCCAATAAGTTGTATATGTTTCAGTTTTGAAATACATAGGTACTCAAAATAAATAGCTCCAGGATACATGGACAGTATATCTCTTAATCTAACTCAAAGCCACTGAGTTTCCAAAGTGGGTAGTTTAAAACAGAACTATTGCATATCTCCCTTTTGGATTTTTGTTATGGACTCTCCAGGGTTGTCACAGCTATGCCCTGTGCTAGAAGCATGACTAACGTTTCTTTTGTCCTAGGGGAAGTGGAGAATGTCTCACAGATTCTTTGATGGGACAACAGAAGATCATTCATGATTGACTGGGACAACTGACAAAGGCATTCTGCCCAAATCTGTGAGAGTCCATGCATGCATTGATATCCTGGAACTGTTTAGGTGGTGTGTGATTGCTGGTCTGTGATTGCTCTATGAGTCATTCTTCATTGACAGCGCTGTTCAACATTCCAGAAGCTACTGCTCTGAGGAACTGAGACACAGTAAAGAGAAAGTTGCAATGTGTTTTGAGTAAAGCTGTAGCAACTTGTTCACAGGCTGTAGGAGAACAACTTTTCAGGATTCACACATCTAGTGAACTAGTATAAGTGTGAATCCTCTGCGTGTTTTTACAATGTATTTACATACAATTGCACACTATGATGCAATTACAAAATATGTCAGAAATGAGTTTTGTCATTGAGGACGGCTCTTGCTTACCCACCCCAAAACACGTTAAAAAGATAAAATAAAAAAAAATCACTGTCTAGACATTACATTTCTGAAACACAAGTGTAGTTTAGAATTGCAACAGTAACCTAAAAGAAGAATTCTGAAGACAGTGCTTTTACAGCATTGTTTCAGTGTGACTTAGGAGATAGATTAGAAGCCAGCAGTACATAAGCAGTTTGAGTCTATCAGCCTGAACTAAGACGCTAGAGAACACAGACCTCTGTCAGCCCCTGGGCCAGAACATCCCAAAATGTAACCAACTTGTCTGTATACTTTATTCTGAGCTCTTCTATCCCTGATTCATCTAACTGTATGCCTTATTTAGACTATACACTACAGAACAATGACAATATATCAATCATAGCCTAGGAATCCTCTCATAGAGATATGGTGCTCTGTAGGGAAATGGAACTGTCTCCACTCATCTACATTGAGAAAACATGATGGGAAACAAGTTCTGAACCACAACATGCAATTCAGAAACATATGTAGAAATTGCATGTGTTGTTCTTTTGTAACTCTGTTTTTAGGTAGGTAAATAAGTTACTGAGCTTTTGCTTTATCAGAACAGAGTGATGCTGTTGGTTTTTTCCTTACTCCTTGCCTACTGATAAGTCTAATCACTAGGCAATCACCACCAATAACTAGAATTGAGAACAGCATGCTCTTCCTTTGGAGCAGTAAGCCACACAGCAGAATCATACTGAAAAATCTTTGCCGCTGTCACTAATGTATGAGAAATGTAAGTGTATGGTTTTATTGTGAATTCACCCTGGTTAATGGCCAAGCACACACAGCAGCTCATAGAAGAGAAGGCAAGAAGACTCATGAATCAAGATAAAGACAGTTTAGATGAAGATGATGAAGACGAAGAAAAAGCTACATGTCTAAGCAAAGCAAAATAAGGAAATAATTCACTAATTCCCAGGGGCAGGTAGATGTTTAGCCACTTCCTGGAAAACAGGGTTTCATCACCTCTAACAGTTACTCGGGAAGACAAATGCTCTCATCATGATCAACCTTGCTTCCTCATGTTTCCAACAGCTTTTATTGCTGAGCACAGCATCATATGGTATGGGATATGGCCTCTGGTCAGTTTGGGTCAACTCTTCTGGCTGTGTCCTCTCCCAGTATCTTGCACACCCCCAGCCTGGTCACTGAGGGGGCAGTGTGGGAGAAAGAGAAAGCCTCAATGTTGTGCAAACACTGTTCAGCTACAGCCAAAGCACTGGTATGTTATCTGTGTTGTCTTAATCACAGATCAAAAACTATACATATTGTCTCCTTTGAAGAAGATTAATGCCATCCCAGCCAGACCCAGTACATATTTTGGCCACTCTGTAGCAGTTAGGACAAAGAAGGGCAGTACTGGTTTTAGTGTAAGCATAACAAACCAACCAGCCAAACAAAAAAAAACCAACAAAAACAAACAAACAAAAAAAACCCACAACAACCATATAACTCTTTTAAACATCAGATGAGAGATAGATGATAGTGGTTGGTGAGCTAAAAAACTAGTAATTACACAGACCATTAATCAACTGTCTCTGAGAACATTAAAAAAAAATAAATTACCCAAGGTTAGATCTGGGAGCTCTTGGGTGTCTAAGGTATTGAGAAACACGAACAAGGCATGCTACTGAAACCTCCAAAGCTTAGATGTCAGCTGGTTTGGATAATGCTTTCATCATGGTTCCATGTTGCAGTTCTCCTCCTGGGAGACTGTAATAGTACCATCCCTGGATATAAGCACAGAGCTCAAAGAACTTGTTCCACTGTGGTTGCTTAAATACACATGGAGAGAACTATATCCAAATTGAATACCAGACAATTGATGTATAAAGTGTGCTTACAAAAACCCACGTGATCACGCTCTCTATACTGCACATTGCTATCTTCCATCAGTGAGAGATGCCTGAGACTATTATATACTTATGGGATGAAATAACTGCTTATCTGTGGCAGTGTAAATAATACTGAGAATCTTGTAATAATCTCTTACTTAATTGTTAAGACAAAATCTACCCTTAGATTTAACAAATTATAGGCATTATATATGCCACTGAAAAAAAAATAAAAGTACCTCATATTGAAACATGGAGAGCAAATAGATTACTGTAAGAAATTGCCAAGAATTTTATATAGACTTTTATGTTTTCTTCAAAAGCCAGGAGGAATATTAATTCATCATTTATAAGGCAGATGACATTATTTTAATTTGGTGTTTGGGAAAAAACCCCAACCAACAAAACAACAAAGAATCACACAAGCACAAAATGGTAGGGGTTGGAAGGCACTTCTGGAGATCATTTAGTCCAACCCCCCTGCCAGAACAGGTTCACCTACAGCGGGTTGCACAGGAATGTTCCCAGGCAGGTTTTGGAAGTCTTCAGAGAAGCAAACTCTACAGCCTCACTGGGCAGCCTGTTCCAGTGCTCTGTCATCCTCACAAGAAAGAAGTTTTTTCTGATGTTTAGGTGGAGCTTCCTTTGTTCCAGTTTGTGCCCATTGTCCCTTGTCCTATCACTGGGCACCACAGAAAAAAGACTGGCCCCATCCTCTTCACACCCACCTTTCAGATGCTTATAAGCTTATAAGAGTCTCTCCCAATCTTCTTCAGGCTAAACAGACCCAGGTCTCTCAGTTTTTCCTCATAAGAGAGATGTTCCAATCCCCTCATCATCTCTGTAGCTCTTTGTTGGACTCTTTCTGGTAGTTCCCTGTCCCTGGAAAGCCCAGAACTGGACACATCACTCCAGATGTGGTCTCATCAGTACAGGGGAAGGAGAACCTCCCTCGACCTGCTGGTCATACCCTTCTTAATGCACCCACACTCTTCTAAATGCACCCAAATTGATCCTGGATGGTTTTTATTTTTAAAAAAATCTTTAAGTAACATTAGCAGAATATTCAGAAAAAAATATTTTAAAGCTTTAGGGTTCTGTGTCCCTCATTTTTCTAGGCGACATTTGCAGTCCAGCTATAAGGAAACCTTGACGCAAATTTTCCATGACTAAGACACAAAAGGGAGTTTTACTTATAATAGTCCTGTAGTATAAACTTTCTTCTCTTGAATGACTAGGCTTTAGTTACTGTAGCTTTGGTCCTACTCAGTTCTGTAGGATACAGACACAAAACCAGTATGTCCAATTTTTAAATTATAAAACTAGAGTCCTACATGGCAAGTACCCAAACAAGGCATAATCAACTGAAGGTTATGAAAACCAAAAAGTATAAGAAGGGATTTTCAAAAAGCAAGTAAAAAAGTGTGACTGTTAGAAAGAGCTTTTAATTTTAGGTCTTGATCTTTTGTCTTCGTTCTAGGTTTAACTTGCTTTAGGCCCACATTTAAAATTGTATGGTACCTACATTTTTACCTTGTTCTAGCTACTTTCTCTGCTAGTGGAAGATTGAAAATTTGTGTGAATTAAATCAAAACACTGCTTGACAGTAGCACAATAAGAAGTTCCTTAAGTTTCTATGTTCTTCTGTTTGTCTGAGACAATGTCATTAGTACCACCAGGAAGAAACACTTTACAGAAAGTTTTGTGGAAAACAAAGTCCAGCAGGCTTTTCCATGGTCAAATAGACATCCAGCATGATGCTTCTCTGGAGGACCTGCAGAGGACAAATGGAGTCAGTGGGGTCCTCAGGCAGCCAGGTAAGGCTCAAGGCTACTTGTGAAGAGGTAGTCGTTTGAGAGCTGAGAGACAGAATTTGCTGGAAATCGGTAATCTCAGGTCAGTTAAAGTTCTATCCTAGTTTTGAACCAAAGCTCCCAGGGGAGCTAAGAAGCTGAGCTGAGAGCCAAGCCTTAATTCACTGTGTAGAAAGCAAACTGATAACTACTCCTAATTATATAATAGGAACTCCTTTTAATGATCTGCCCATATGTTGCTGCATAGATCATCTATTATTAAGTAAATATATTCTCTGGGATTTAAACTCAAGAACAGCACCAGGTAGCTATTTACTAATGAAAAGAAGTTATATAGTTGAAATTTACAGAAGTCAGGTCATACAAGGGAAAAGCCATGGTCAACTTTCTGTTTAGGCAAGAGTGGAGTGAAACTCCTGTTATTTTTTGTATACATAGAGGAGATGTGCTCAGAGGATTCATCTGGAGTTATGAATAGCAGGATATAGATGTTACAGATAAAGAGTACTAGAAAAAAAGCACCATCCACACCTGAAAAGCATGTTACAGATTTTTACTCTTCACTAGCCTTGTAGCAGGTTATCTGACCACTAACACCATTCCATATACACCATATACATATACTTTTTTTTTAGTATGTCACCATATACAGGCACAGTTTACTGCACAGGCTTTGAAAGAGTGTGACCAAAGTCATAATTCCTTGCAAAGGTATCGTCTGCAAAGTAGACCCCCAGCTCCCAACTCTGGGCCACTTAAGGACAACTGCAAACTTAGTCACATGTTCAGGGATAATCTGGAAGTACTCACTTGAAGGCAACACAGACTTTCAAACTGCACATCTGATGTCATTAATTAAACTTAATTTACTACCTGATGATTCAATAGTGTGCTGAGATCAAACACAAACCTTCATTTTCATCAGAAGTCTTACTAAGTCAACAGCACTGCTCTTTCAGTGATGTGAGCAGCATGTTGCAGTTGTGGCTACGTTTGAATTCAGACACTCTTCACCCTGCAGCTTGCAACCTGATCCTCAAACCTAAGCCTTGTGAACAGTCCCAGTTCCTTGCAAAGTTTTTTTCATCTTGCTATGCAAAGTCACACACAGCAAATACAGACTCAGAATTTCAGGTCAAACACAAACCTAAGTAGCTTCTGTCAGCAGAGCAGGTGCTCCTGAACACATCACATGTTGACCTCCTTTGGTCAGCTGGTTCAGACACGGGGCTATATCTGAAGTCAGACATGACCTTGCATACCTAATTGTTGCACAATTAGACAAAGAAAAAGCTCAAAGGATGCTCAGGCAAGACTATGATTTTTAAAAAGATGGATAATTACTATTGGTGACAAATTGGTGGAGAAGAGAGCAGGGCATAGCCCTGCTGTTGCCTGTCTTGGACCAGTGGTGGGCACTGGGTACAGAGAGATAGACACAAGTTCAGAAATCCCAGCTGCCCAAATGGTTGATCTCACCATCCTCAACACCACCTGGCTGTCTGTAGTGAAGGATAGCAGTGGGAGACAGAGGGCTCTTCCAGTGGCAGAAGTCTTCATCTCTCCACCATTGGTAGGAGCAGCAAATTCAACAAGTGGTGCAGTTCAAAGATACTGCTTGGACTTGGTCTCTTTTTCTTCTTTCCTGTAGCTAGAGCAGCCTCATCCTTTCCTCCACACTCATGTCATCTACTGTGAGTGGTGGAAGAAATAAGGAGCTATCATTGTGTATTGGCTTTGCCTGGCAAGGTTTTGGTAGCAGGGGAGCTACAGGAGTGACTTCTGAGAGAAGCTGCTAGAAGCTTCTCTTATGTCAAATAGAGCTAATGCCAGCTGGCTTCAAGATAGACCCATCTCTGGCCAAGGACAAGCTAGCTAGCAACAGCAGTAGCACTTCCATGATAACATATTTAAGAAGAGGAAGAGAAAAAAAAACCTGTTCAACAGCAATTGCAGATGGAAAGAGGAGTGAGAATATATGAAAGAAACAACTCTGCAGACACCAAGATCATTGAAGAAGGAGGAGGAGGAGGTGTTCCAAATGCCAGAGCAAAGATTCCTCTGCAGACAGTGGTGAAGACCATGCTGAGACAGGTTGTCCCCCTGCAGCCCATGGAGGACCCCAAGGCAGAGGAGATGGATGAGCCCAAAGGAGACTGTGACCCCATGGAGAGCTCATGATGGAGCAGGCAGGCTCCCAGCAGGACTTGTGGATCCTTGGAGCAAGAAGCCCACACTGGAGTGGGTTTGCTGGCAGAATGTGTGACCCTCCCCACAGTGGACCCCTGCTGGATCTGTCAGTTCCTGAAGGACTACACTTTGTCGAAGGGTTCCACACTGCAGCAGTTCATGAAGAATTGTAGCCCACTCACGTTGGAGAAGGTCACAGAGAACTGTTTCCTGTGGGAGCAGGATATGAGTGTGAGGAGGTAGAGAACTTGAGAGTAAAACTGAGCCCAGGAAGAAGGGAGGGGTGGGAGGGAAGGTGTTTTAAGATTTAATGTGATTTTTTTTTTCTCATCCTACTCTAATTTGATTGATAACATATTAAACTAATTTCCCCAAGTTAAGTCTATTTTGCCCATAACAGTAATTGATGAGTGATTGCCCTGTCCTTACCTCAACCCCTGAGCCCTTACTTTTATTTTCTCTCCCCTATCTAGCTTTGGATGGGGAGTGATATAGCAGTTGTGGTGGGCATCTGGCATCCAGCCAGGGTGAACTGTTGAGTTTCCTGTCCCAGGAAATACTCCTAAACCCTTGCCACCCCACAACCCATGAAATTCTCAGTGACCCTTCCTAATTCTTTCTCAGCACCTTGTGAAGTGGCCACATGTGCCGTCACATCCCTCTTTCCCCACTCCCAGCCCTTCTCCCTCCCTCTCCAGGAAGACATTGAGTTTCTGTCTTTGAAGAATATGTAGTGATGTGTTATTGGCAAGACCAAAATTCACATTCTAATGGCCCATAAAAATTCCTGTGCAATTTAGAAATACACAAACCAGCTTTAAATATAGATTAAAGTAGTAATAGTAATTAATGTTTTTGTGACTAGTGACAGGGTAAAACTCTTAGGTAAACCTTGTTCTCCTTGTGGATCTATACTGCAGCCAAAGCATAACTTCAGTGTAATTTCTCAACCAGCAGCTGCAACTTTCCAAAAAAGTTACCTTTTGCAGTAGTTCTTATGGATGGTCAGTTCCTACCCCAGATGGAAATATCCCTCCAAAACAGTGGTATGGTAACACAGTGCTGATGACAAAGAATTATTGTATTTCTAACAAAGGACCTTCTTTGCTCAAGTCAGTCATGTTCTTGTGTCTGGAGGAAATGAAAATGAAAAATCCTTGCACATGCTGGACACTTTCTCATATGTATAGCAAAATATGGGAGTCTTTGTCTTGTAATATTTAGAATATGAAGAACATCACAACTTTCTAGGTTACAGGACAGAATGCTTGAAACTTCATTAAATACCTAGGCCAACTTTGACAGCTGAAAGTGGAGCCTCTAATCAGTTGAACAAATAGCTATCTCTGGAAAGCACTGGAAGCCAAAGAGGATGAGGGCAAGCAGAAAGTGCCGGTGGCAGAAGCATCTCAGATGAGAATCTGCATTGTATGCCCTGGGCTGAATTCAGGATACTTCAGTCCTTCTCAAGCCCCTGCTATTTCTGCCAGTAACGAGTGCTGTCACCTGCAGGTCCACTGATCACACGTGTGTTTAGTAATATCACAGCACAGCCAATACCACAAAATAATTTTCCCATCTTTACTGAAAACTTTCCTCATGTGATAGGTTCTTACACCATCAGCAGGGAGGACACTACTATTAGAAATCCCTGCAGCATCCTGGCAGGTCAAACAGGTAGCTTAGACACTACTGGGAAAATATTTCTCTGATAGGAACTGATGCAAAGAAGATCCCCGTGTTTGCTGTCTTTTGTTATGACCTATAAGTAGAAGGAAGGCTAGGAAGTGAAAAGACTGTCGGCATGTATTTCACCACAGTCTGTTGCTGCCATCGTCCTGCTCAAGTCACAGAAGAGGGATGTTTTTATCAAGCTGGTTTGGGTATATGTGATGTACAAGTGTTTATCTTACCTTGTACTTATACTATATGAGTATACCTCATAAGCCCCAATTCTGTAGTTCATCATACAGAAAACTGACATACAGACTCTGTTCACAGCTGTGACAGATTGACCCATCCATTTATCCCAAGTCTAACTCCTGAATCCAGCGGACAGTGGTGGAAAATGGATACAATATTATATTACATTATGTTTTTACTATTCAGGGGGGCTTTAAACCATGCCTTTAGGCCTGCTGAAATTTCCTGCTCCCTTCACATCCAGTACAGAATACCAGTCTCAACTCTTCTCAAATGCTTCCTCATACGAAGTTTACGCCACATGGCTGTGAAAGATCATAATTTTCAAACTTCATTTCTATTATTTCTTTTTAAAAGAGGTCCCTGGTGCTCTCACAAAGGGAGGAAAAGGTTATAAAGAAATAACATTTGAAAAAATTGAAAAGCTTACTTCACTGCACAGTCTAATCAGTCTGGAAAATACATCCCACATTTATTAAATACCAGGTTTTATTCAGGGGAAATCCTGCGGGGGGTGGGGGGAATAACAAGCAACAACAACAAAAAAACAAACAACAAAGGAAAGGATGATCTTCTGACATTCTGCTTCTACCAGTAAATCAACATTAGCATTTATTAAAAGAGAAGAGCTATTAACCACATGCTAATAACTCTGTCTTCGTTTGGCATGGAAATTAGTCTCATGTGTAGGAAGATTTTCACCCTTTTTCATACTGATTGCCCATATTCACCAGTGGGAACTAAACTCTGGCAAAGTTTCCCTGGAGAAATGCCTTTAACCGAAAGACAGCAGCCACTGTGGGCTCAGTCTTTCACCACAGCATTCCTATTTTTTTCCCTTGCAGAGCACCCAACTACCTATTATGTATGGCATTAACCCACTCCAAATTGTGGACCTGCTTTTTGTCCTCCATTCCTTTGTAGGCTGGGAAAATATTCCCATGGTGGTGTTGTGGTACAGTACTTACAATGTGTTAATGTTCTGAACCCAAAGGTAAGCTCAGCATAGGTTGTGCTACTCTCCTATGTCAAGCGGTTTGCTGGAAAAGGACACCTATACTCTACAGCCCACTTGGTAGACCTGTTGTGAACTACCTCAGAAACCTAGCTTTGTTTTTAAGTAGCTCACGAAGCCAAAATGACAATGAAAGTATTGTGCCCGACAGTTTCACAAAAACATGTAAAAACAACCATAAAGTCACAAGACTGAACACAATGTTCAGTCTTACTTTAGTTGTCTGTTTGTGTAATAGCTGCTACAATGAACTGTGAAATATGGAGCTAACAATAGCTCCAGATTTAACCATAGCAGATTAACACTGCAGTTAGCCTGTTAACAAAACTTGAATTACAGATGTATTAACTTAAACTACTGAGATGAGATCTTCCCATGGCAGCACTGCATCAGTAGCAGATACCGGTCACTTGAATTGCTTCTTTTTAATTTGCAAGACCAGCAGTATGTTTTTAGTGGCTTGGCTCTGTTACAGGAATTAAATAATAGAGTAAAAAAGCTAACGTGTGGCATGCACTCTATGTTTTACAGGAGTGAAATTGCTTCTAATATAAAGGCCAAACTTTCCACAGATAGAGGCTACTGACTATAGTATGTTTATTTGTATGGTTTTTATATGAAATTGCAGATAAGTTTCAATACTGCTGTGTTGATACACTAAAAACTAATGTTAAATAGACTGGCTATATCATCTCCACCATTATACAATTTGTATGCATATAGAAAGGCAAAAAGTAAGTGGTTACTATAGTCTACTACAGAAATCAGCATGCACATATTAGAAGAGGACCTGATTCAGATTTATGCTGTGGTAATTTCTGAGCTTGTCACCATGTCTCCTAGTGGAAAGCAGCTTTGTACTTCATCCAATAATTCAACTGAAACACCAGTAGTAAAACAGCCTTGCCTTTGTGCAGCCCCCTCACTTCCATCTGGATCACACGCTCTTTTCTCTAGTAGCTCTTCACCCACACAGCAGAGCATTATCAGGAAAGACCAGAAGAAATGAGATGCCACCATAGCGCTTTCATCCTTCCAGCATGAAATTTGTATTTATTTTAAGTGTTTATTTCACATACAAAGTTTTTAACCACATTCTACAGAAAGCTTTGAAGTTGTTAATTTAGTTTAGTTCAACTACCAAATTTTTCTTTTGCTTTGATTCTACAATCTGCAGGCTAGCACTTAAATGCCCATTCTTCTTCCAATGTATTTCATTAGCTTGTTTGCATTTTTATGTGTAAACAAATATGCTCATTACAGTAGTTGGAGTTGTTTGGTTTGTTTTTTTGTTTGTTTTCTGTCACCCAGGTTTTCATACAGGGCAGAACATTCAGGGTTCTCATTTTCCATAGATCTGAAGTAACACAGATTTTATAAACCAGCAAGGGTAATACCACAACTCCCCCACCTGTCACACAGGACACTGGACACTGGCTAGTGAGTAACTTCTTAACTTGTTAACAGTAAAATTTAATTTCTACAAACCCAATCTGCTAACTGATATTTCAGAAAAGGAATAATTAGAAGACTAGCAATTTGGTCTTGTTAAAAATATTTTAAAACCTGAATCATTTTGTTATTCTTGGCAAGAGATATCTCTAAGAATGTTGCCTTTAAAATAAACACAGCAAACCTGAGATGCAGATCCAAGCATTTTTTTTTTCTTTTTCTTTTTTTTTTTTTTTAAGCCAAATTTAAAAATTGATTTTTAATGTCAGGAAAATATGAAATTATTTTCTGCAATACAGGTCACTGTGTTCCACTATACCAGTCTGCAACCAAAAATTTGCAAGCTCAAGATCATCAGTAGTGGGAAAGAACATGATACATAATAGAACTGTAAAAATACAATTTCCTGTTGCTGTAGTGACAAGACAAAGAGAAACAAGGCACTGATAAACACTTTCAGACTGAGATTTCTATCCAAAGTACATAGGAGGTTATTTGGCAGCTGTCGTATTGTTAGGGTGCTCTGAGTGAGATGGGAGCCTGAGCAGACATGGCTGACACAGCGGTCACACAATAAACAAAGTACTGCAGCCAACAACCTCAGTGCCTTGCAGTCATAATAAACAACTGCAGGTAGATAGGGAAATGAAATCTATGTACAACCAAGAATTAGTCTGGATTTTGGCACACAATAATGAAGAAAAGGAAGCCAAGATGGAGTCCTGCAGTAATGTGCCTTGTAGTCAAACTGGTTCATCTGGTGTAAATATCTCTGGGAAAACAAATTTCCCTGGTTGTCTGTTGGTTTTTTTGTTGTTTATTTTTTTAACAATTTCATTATCAGTGATGCCAGTTTGCCTAGTCTGAAGTAAATCCACATTATGTTGATGATAGCATTTCAGCCAATTTTTTGTTGTATTCCTTGTTACCCAACTGATCACCAGAGAATTTACAATGAGTACCAAACACCAATGTTTTTTTAAAAATAAATGGTTGTGTGATCTATTATCATATTGCCCAGTAAAGTCACACCAAAATTAAATTTGTCATATTACCCAAG
>WTSP01012500.1:7321-17549 GCA_025331215.1 Actenoides lindsayi | reverse complement strand
AAGCACACTATTTCATTTGGAGTTTACTTTTACTTTATACTTGTTTCTGTATTTCTAGATCTGTCCTGACATGTTTGCCTTACTTTGGCACAAATGTCATTATAAAACTACTATGAGTAACTGGGTTTCAGTTATACCTGACATTAATTTACAGAAATCTTGATTTAAACAGAACAAGAAATGTAAACCAACGGGGATCAAAAAACAAAACCAGAGGAATTTATAAAATTCACGATAGTAAGAATATGCTGGACAAGAAGGTTTGGTTTGTTAAACCTTTGTGTCCGACTTAATAAAAATAAAAAGTTTTGGATTCATGACAACAAGGATCTCCCATCCAGGGGAAAAAAAAAAAAAAAAAAAAAAAAAAGAAATCCAACAGAATTAAGATACTTCAGACTTTCAGAGATCTTCATATTTCCAAGAAGTGTTACTGATTTTTCAGAAGTGTGAGAAGTTGCTTCTTTTGTCCGAGTGTGAGCAGCAAAATACACACAATGGTATATTTTCCACAATTCATGTGAAAAAAACCACATGTAAAATGTAGTGGTGTTGAGGAAGTAGGTATAGGTGAACTTCTTTGAAATTACATAATAAAACCTGGAAAGCTGCTCATTCTAATCTCTTGCCACTGTAATATTGCTTTCCTAATGTTTTATGGTTAATGGCTATTTAAAAAATTTGAGGCAACAGATCTTCCTACTATTGCAGACATTGAACTGTCTGTTTCCAAGCAGTGACACAGTAAATCACTATCAAAACACAAAATCTATAATATTTAACCTCATAAATTTCAAGACTATCTTTAACATGTTCTAAGTAATGTAGACTGTTTAGTGTCTCATAGTCCATTCCAAATATTTTTAAAATTCAGGCTGGGTAACTTTAAAGAAATAATTTATCAGATATCTTCAGAAAAAAAAAAAAAAAAAAAAAAAGGAGTGGTAGAAAAGACCTATACAAACAAATAAGAAACATTCTAGCATTCTGGTCACGTAGCTCAGATCAGGTTAAGGTGTCAAACAAACCCACTGACATATGAGGTATGGAGTACTCAGTGGCATTCACACCAGCTTCAGAGAAAAAAAAAAGTAGAACTACCTTCTAGCAGAATATGCAGCATTAAGAAAAAATATCAGCTCCACACCCTGTCAGTGTGTGAATCTGGTCAGGGGCTAGTGGAATACATTTCAACTGCCAGCATGTTCCAGCTGTATTTCTGCTTGTCACTCATAGGGCTCTTGCCACAATTAATTGCCCTCTTGCTCTTTCACTTGTAGGCAGATGTAGTGCGTTTCAACCATTTTATTCATTTGCATCCTCACTTGACCCATGCATGTGTCTTCCCCAGAGCATCACATACAACACTCCACGATCAACACATATTAGACAGCCTTCGTCCCTTGGAACACCAAACTTGCCCATTTCATTTGTGATGGAAACAAACTATCCAAACTATCCCCAACTCTGATCTAATTAAAATACGGTCCTATTAGGCCAAGACTTAAAACTAGCACTCCTAAAGTGCTATAAAGTCAACAGACCATTGTTGTTTTACAGTATTTGATTCAGTGCTCAGTTGAATAGGAAAGTCAGAGCTGGGGCTCTAGTTTTCCAAGACTAATAAACCAGTCTATTTTAAATTTTAAGCAAGACTATTCAAATGTCCAAAGTTCAAAACACAATATTCCTTCATATGTCGATGCACTGTATTTTTTTCTTTGTATGAGAGAGAGCTGATCAAATTTCTTACAGTCCCTAGCATATGCAACTGTGTTGAGTTTCTTTCATAAGCAATATCAGGGATTAAATGGACTCTTATCAGCAAACTAATTAGGACTTGACCTGATTCCCCTTAAGTAGCAAATTTGATTTTAATGGGGTAACTCTAACTTTATTGAACTACTTCCTTCAAAATTACCTGTTTTTCTTTTCATTTGTATTGCTTAATCATCCCTTCCACATTTTGTTCTCCATTGTTCACTTTGGTTCCATTGCCTTGAAACTTTGGTTCTGGTGACAGATCACCTGATTCAAAATTAGTAAAGCCTGCCATAAAAGCACAGTAGTAAGCACTATTCTTCCCCTGCAAGCATTTTTTGTGAATGTTTACAAGTGAAGTTTTCAGTTTGGGTAACACAAGATAACTTTGTGGAATATATTTCAGCCTTCTGTACTAAATAGAAAAAATCTAAAGCAGACTACAAACACAAAGACAAAATGAAAAGAAAAACTAAACATATATATAAAGTGATATATATATCACTTTACGAATATTTTCAGATGAGTACCCAATAGGGGTTTTTTTTAATATAACGATACTTAAATAGCCTTGGATGATCAAGACCCAAGTACTTTCATGAACTCCTACCCCATGTGAATAAGAAAGTTTGGAGGGAAAGATAAGAGTGGAGTGATAAAGACAGTGCAATGAAATAGAACAGAGCAGTAAAAGGTCCATCCAGTGTAAATTTTAGACATTGTGAAGCTGTTATGACCATTTTCAGAAACAGCTATATTGAAAAAATTAATGAGTTTTCCACTCAAACTTGAATATGCTCTAACACACAAGCAGCCTTGAAGCTCCCGTATGTATATTTCACACATAAATAAGCCCCTTCACTATACGCTCTAAATTAAGAAGATGACACAAACACTCCATGTCTTTCATTGCCCTTATTCAGTCTGTATAGGTTAAAGGAATAAAACAATTCCTTGTCTGAAATTGTGTGAACATATCACAGACAATGTTGCCTTCCAATTAGTTATTTTTTTCTTGAGGATAATTGTCCCCTTTGATTTGCATATTTTTCCCATCATCTGCTTTTAGTATAAAAATCTGTGGCAGTATTTGCCCCTTTCTTTCTTCATATTATTTTTTAAAAAATTTTCTCATAGTAAAAGATGTTAAATCAAAAGGATCTGGCAAGTTGTGTAACAGATATATTGTGGACATCTTCCACTATATTTTTCCACTGATGTCACTTTCTGGCACTAGCATGTCCTGGCAAACACCAAAAACCCAGTAAGTGCTCCTTTTCTGTATTCTCTGCAGAACACTGAGGTTGGTTGAGTCTGTACTGCCACACTGCACATGGATATAAACTCCCTTTTACAGCCTTTACCATTACTGACATCCTTCATTCTTGAAAACAGGAATGAGAATGAGAGATCTCTCCCTCATGCAATACACTCAATGAGTTTTTGAAAGCTATATACATGAATCATACAGAGAGGAGATGAAAATACTCAAGCAGAACCCTTTTCCATCTAACAAGGACATACAGAGCTGCACTTCACCAACTGAAGGTCTTAGGAGACATACCAATTCAGGAAAGTGCAGATTTAACAGTCTCTTCAACCCATTTTCAGACAGACTATGACTCTGCCTACTTCCATGATGACAAGCCATTTACAGGATTATTTTAGAGAATCTCTGAGGTCACAGCATCTGATCCACAAAGGCTTTTTTGGGAGGTTATTCTCTAAATTCTCAGTGATTTGATGTGACCTTACTGTAGTAGGACCTAACTTTGCAAGGCCAAGGCCATCATGTCATGGAAAGCAGAATTCTGGAGCAGAGGATCGCAGGAGGCACCAAGATGAACATATATGCCCATAAATATAGATAATGCTCTCTTCACAGTGCTAAAATGTAAAAGTAGTCCTCATCTTTCAATTTAACATGAAAAACTAAAGGTGGTATGAAATTCTATGGTTGTGTATCCAAGAATGCAGAGTAAATCAAATCAGGTGTTCCAAAGTTCCAGTTCCATTGTTCCAATGTCTTATGCATAAGTCCACCATATGTTCAATACATCCATTTGGTTACAGATGGTTAAGAAACAGAACTTTATACTCCTTATGGAAATATTTCTATACTGACAATCTTTTTGTCATCTTGTTGATGTCTCTTTCTAAGCAAGAACTTCTGAAAGAGAAAAAGATCTTATTAACTTGGAAATTTATATCCTTATTTCATTTGCACATTTGAAGGAGACTATTTGAATAATGGAAACTGGTATGACCACTCCAATTAAAGGAAAAGTGTACCTACTGTTTCTGTACCTACTGCACTTTTTTGCCTTATATCTCGGCTGTGGTATGTGATGTCATGTCTTTTTTTTTTTTAAAGAATTCTTATGCACCCATGTACCAAAGGTTTCTATTGTTCTCCCAAACAAATTCCCAGAAATATCAATCGTAGTTTAAACTAAAGAAAGGAGAACAGAGATGTTTTAGTACACGTAAGCAGGGACGAATGAAGTAAAACGTCATTTTATAAAGCTCCTATAATAGAAGGGGTTAATGAATTCTGTTTTCATAGACAATCAAGTCTAAAGCAAAATAAAAGTTCTGGCAGATACCGTCTCAAAGTGAGGCAGGCTTTCCCAGCCTATTTTATTCCTGTCTGTGTTTCCAGTTAGTAGTTGCCTAGAATCAATATTAAGAGAATAGATCCCAAGCATTAAGACATTTAAAAGTTGCTGCACGTTTGCAGCCAAAAGCTGATTTCAGCTGATTCCCACATTACACTGCTTGAGAGTATTTTTAAGTCACCATTGCCCCTAGAGATGGACATTTTCCATTGCTATTTTGAATACAAATATTGATTTCAGGTCTTGGCTCAAATATTTCTGCATTCTTTTCTAAGCTTCTACACCAAGGCTTTTGTTCTTTAAGACAGATGCCCAAGGGCCTGTTTCATTGTCTCAAGAGACTGGCCTAGAGAAAGCAGATGCCTGCAGGGTGACTGATGATCCTGGTGATAAATGTGGAAGCTTTGTCCCTGCTCTTCTGGAAGACTTTGGGGAATGTCACCCCATGATCCACTGGTTGGGTGGTGAGTTCACACATAGGCTGTCTCTACTGCCACGAATGAGTCAAGCAGGTTCCTCATCCAGGTCTGCTTTCATGCACGCCCTTTACCAGCCAGGGATCCCACATACTAGCAAATAGAGCAAATCTTCTGAATAAGAAGTAGAAATCTGAACAAGATAGGTTTCCAAAACTCTCCATTTTAACAAAGGAGAAACTATTCATCAGATTCAGATAAATACACTGCAGGTAGATGGTTGCTGGCTGAACAGAGGAAAGAAGGGTCAGATACTGATAGGACCCAAACCATACAGTCTTCTGGTACAGCCAAAAGGGAGAGTTCCTATGGGCATGATTTAGTATCACATTGCTGCTCTTATCAAAAAGTTGCCACTTGCATCTAGTGACAGTTATTGAGCCCCTTCCAGTAAAATGGTCTAAAGCAAAAATTATTTATCTTCAGGATGGTAAAGGAAAGGTGGTCGTCACCAGTTTTGACAACTGCCAGATAGCAACAGCACACTTACACTGTTTCTCCCTCCTCCCTCCCTCCCTCAGTTTACATTAGGTGGTAATATAAAAATTCCCAGAGAGTTTTTACCTACGTTTCCAGTTTTACCAGAGTAGGGCTGGATCTGCTCTTTCAAGATTTGTTCCCATGTGTAATATCAGTGTTTCCAGCAGGATGCTTAATACAGATGAGCATTACTCATACATACAAGATGAACCCGATTAAATCCTTCCATTACAATACTATGGAAACTCCAGTCTGCATTTGTCCAGATAAACACACTAAGGAAGCAGTAGCTAGACAGCTGGCAGGAAGTTAATAAATAAAATAAAAAAAACATAAAAAATAACACTCTGTATTAGGTAGTACTGGTGGAATGTTCCATACCTGATATTTCATAATTCACCTTAACCATCTTGCAAATATCTGGTGCCCTTCTCAAACCAAATACATGCTGAATCCATACTAAACAGTCTGGACACAGAAGCCAGTCATTGCTGGTCAGCTGTGTTATATAGATACACTTTTCACAAGTTTTAATAAAAAATGAGAACCATGATCACCACTGGTTAACTTCATGCCACATCATGGTTCTCTTTTCCTGCTGAAGAAAGCCTCATTTTACACTCTGTTTGTGGGAATGGTGAGAACCCAGAACTATTTTTTCCCACAGAATGAAGTTGAGATTCTTTTCTTTCTAGTTTTAAATGCATTTTACTCCATCTAAATTATTAAGCAAGAACATATAATATAAACACAGTTATGTAGCATTCTGTCAGAAATTTTCAAAGTTTGGGAGGGTAACATCATCAGATACAGGCCAAACACAAGGTAACTGTTATTTCTTACCTTATTTCCATTTCTTACCAAAAGTTAGCATCTGCCAATATCTCCTAAATCCTGGAGATGTTTTCAGTTCTTCAGACACCATCCGTTCACTGTCACCTGGGGGTAGTGATAAATCACAGAGCATCATCGCTGCTAACAATGTAATTTTATCATCTTACCACTACATCCAATATTGGAGAAGAATATTTGTTTGGACTACCATGTGAAATGATCTGCCATGCCATGATTTGTATTATGGTGCAGTCTGGTAATTTTTATGCAATTTTAGTCAGTAATCATGAGTTCGGTCATGACTTAGAAACTGAGGAGAAAAATGTTTTAAAATATGATTTGTTAAATAAAATTTCAGCTCAAGGCAAGAAGGTTCAGGTTTTTCCCTGTTTCCATAAGGAATCATTTTCACAGTATGAAGGGCAAACACTTTTAGCTTGCCAGAATTAACATCACCTGGCTGTTACCAGCCAAAATTGAAGTTAAGCACATATATTGTTTTCTGTTACCGGTTTTTCAAGGCAGCTGCAGGATCAAGAAGACAACACTGCAGTGTGTCATTTTTTGACATTTTCCCAAGCAACAAGAAAGGCCAGAAAAGACATCTCTCAGGCCTTGTGTAGTGAGGAGAATATAAATACATCCTTCAAGCACAAGATTAACAGCAAACTAAATAGCAGGGAAGGACAAAGAACCAATATACTCTGCACTGGCACTGGGAAGAAACTGAACTCACTTTTTTTTCCTGAGAATTCTGTTCATCTGATTCCTGAATTCTGATAGCACATTTACTTAAATCATCCATGTGAAAGAGGAAGAAGGGTATCAAATAAGCTCTCATCATCTGGGTTTCAAATCACTCAACAACCATGCACTAGTAACACACATCAACCGGATGCAGCCAAGGCCAGCAGAAAAAATAGAACTAAATTCCTCTTGTGCCTTGACCTTTGCATCTGGGACCCAAATACTGTAGTCAAGAGAGATCCAAAACAGTGCTGCAAAATGTAGTGTGTTAAGAGATATTCCAAACACCTGCGGCATATCTTTCTGCCAAAGTGCAAAGCCTCACAGTAATACTGCATATTCTGGACTGAGTCACTGCCATATTTGACTTAATAAGGGGAAATATCACCCTGAATCCAGAATATTGAGTGTCATCTTCTCAACAGCACAGCTCAGAACAGAGATTAGGGTAATGTTTTAAATCACTAACTCAAGGTAATGTGTTAAATCACAAACTCCATACTTTGTCCACACAAATATTTTCATTGTGATATCTTTTTTGTTTCATGGTATGGGGTGAACAGGCTGTGTGGGAAGACTTACTTCAATATGCAAGTATCTTGTTGCACTTACTACGCAACATTGAGTGTAAGGGAAATGTCCATCAAATAGAAAATGTGAAAGAGATATAGCTCAAATCCATCCTGGCTCTAATCTGCAGTGACAGCTTTCCACTGTGGATGTACAATAGATCACTGATATTCCTAATTTGCTAGTATATTTACAACTCCAGAGTTTCAACATTCCTTGTTGATATAGATATATGTTTAAAAAAAAAATTATTTCTGGGACATGCTGGGGCAAATTGCCTAGTCAATACAGCTACCATAATCTACATTTAGGAAGAATTACTTGTTTATGCCTATGCTGTAATAGCCTTTATGAGCTTTTTTTATCATGGGTATTGTATTTCAGTTCACTTGGTCACTGCCATTTTTGTATTTTAGCAAATTTCTAAAACACTGGTAGGTCAATGCATACGGTTCAGCTGAAAATATTCCATACAAATTAAAAAATCAAGTGAACAGGAATGCATCATGCACTGCAACTTCATTTTAAATAAACAGATCAATGGTGTTCTGTCTGTAACCTCAGCATGAAAGGTAATTGATGTAGAATAATGAATCTATGGCCCCTGAATTTTCAGCAAGTTTAAGTGACTCACTCAATAGGAATCATCAGCATTGTTTTAGTAGGAGTCATAACATAACATAACATAACATAACATAACATAACATAACATAACATAACATAACATAACATAACATAACATAACATGTTTGCCTCAGTTAGTTGTAACGGAGCATTTTTAGTATGCCTAGATACAAGGAAGACCCCAAAATAACTTTGTGAAGGAAATAATGTGTTCAGTTAAACAGCAGCTACACTGAAATGAGTAATTCACAGAGCACTGATACAAAAAGGTGTGCATAAGCTTCCCTAGGTAATTTGTCAAATATATTTAATGTGGTGGCCTTAAGCTAAATTACATCAGTCACCAGTAACATGCTTAATTTTTTTAAAAATTGTCTGTTTCAGGTGAAAGATGACTTTTCTTCTTTGCTGGCTTTGGCACTTAACAAATCTTCCTTTCAAAACCCATCAAGTGCAGTACCTGCAGGAAATAAATCCAGTTCCTGGAAGAACAATACTGTCCTTGTATTGCATGTGCATGTTCACATGTAGGTATCACCATGCTACACATGTGATTAAACCATTTGACAGTAAATCATGGAAAAAGTACTTCTTTCAAGTTCTGAATACCTATAAAGTGGCATATCCCAGCAATAACTTTGTTGGCCTAGTTCACTAGGAGAGGAGGAAAATCTTTCTTGCTCTCTCCTATAAGACTGATCCAATGAAGGCAGATGGAATTTCTTAAGAGATACAAGTTACCAGAAAATTTAAAAGTAAAAGAGAACACTTTGTTTCCTGAGACATAACAACACAACCCTAAACAAAAGAAAAAGATCCATGTAATATCCCTCAGGTGTCATTTGTTTCTTTAAGAATGAAACACGTCATAAATAATTACTTCAGAGAGAGGCAAATATATAGGTATTTGTATAGGCATGTAGAGATATTTGTGTGTGTGTATATATATATATGCACATGAAACAGGTATAAATAAGCATCTTATGTGCTTTTCATTACTCAAAAAGGCCTTTTGGAACTGAGCTGCAGTTTAACATCGAATTGAGGGTTGGGGACCATTTACTATTGATTCTACAAATGATCTGTGTTGTTGACAGGAAAAGGAAAAAGTATGTTCATGTAACTGAATTTTGAAACAGACTATGTAGAGAATGCAGTAATACAAATGCTAAATCATGTTGATTGCTTGAAAAATATATGTAACCTACACCAAAATGAACAATCACAACAGCAATTAACCTACCACAATAGTATGAACAAACACAGTGTTGGACAATGGCACAAGTCTTGAAAAAAAGAATGTCATTGAAATATTTTACCTAGTAGAAACCACTCTAGAGAATTTCAGCAGTGTTTTAATGCTGCATGCCTCCCTTTTCCCTGGGAAAGAAAAGCTGTGTATATGGAACAGCCTGGGGGGGAACTTTCTGAGAAGTACTCCCATCTGTCACCTATTAGTTAGAGAGGTTGTGTTTTGAGAGTGCAAGCATGTCACTGAACACAATGCAATCTGAGTCACAGCTGTCATTGGAACTCTGTTCAGTGATATGTCAATCGACATGTTGTGTTCACTCAGTGGTGGGAAACAGGTTCTCAGAACAGCCAGGCCTTTCAAGTTAGATTGAAAGATCTGGAGCTGAACATTTACACAAATGGACTATGGATCCAAATTAAAAGCTATCTCACTGGGTTGCTTCTTAAGTCCCAGAATCTAAACCCAAGATTTTGTTTTCTACTTCCTCAGCCTGTAAGAATGAAAGAGAAAAGGTTAAATATACAGCATTATGAATAGGTCACACTGCATTCTGAGAAGCACTGTACCAGAATCAATTTATGACTTCCTACCTACTAAATCCAAGCATAAAACCTTTCTTGGTGCAATATTCTGAATTCTCTAGTCAGTATGAATGTAGCATGTTTGCCACAGGTAACATCAATTCATAAATAGACAACTTTTCCAAATTAAGTGATGAGAAAAAAATCAAGTAGAAAAAAAAAAGTAAAAGTTATTATAGCTGTAAATCGCCAGGTTCAAAATTATCATGTGGGACTGCTGAAGTCACATGTTTTGTTTTAAATACATGAAGCTTGGGAAGACTTGGTTAATAATTGATAAAG